>UFQX01000997.1:81469-146449 GCA_900497675.1 Arapaima gigas
GGGGGGGGGGGGGGGGGGGGGGGGGGGGGGGGGGGGGGGGGGGGGGGGGGGGGGGGGGGGGGGAAGTCCCCTCAATATAAACTAACCAAAATGTGTTTTTTTTTTTGGACAGCTGAAGTCCCCCCACACTGTGCCGCTCCGGGGACCAATCCTAACCCTGAGGTCTGGGGTTCCGCAGCGTAAGGCGACGTGGTAAACACGGTCTTCGGGACACCTACAGGGAATGGGTCACTGCGTACAGTTCAGACCAATGTGTGGGAGCAACACAGGGCCTCCTGTCCAGACGTCCACCTAACTGTCACATTAATAATAAGTCCCAAAACTGATTATTATAAATTTACTGCGATTTACAGGAGACACACACACACACGCAAGGTTTTAGTAAATCTGCTTTACAACTGCGCTTGATGGTGAAATGTTTTCAGCAGGCGGGAGAGGGGGGCCACATGGAACAGCACGAATACAAAACAGCTTGTTAATTGTTCTCTTTAAATTCCGCTTAGCGTGTGACCACCTTGCGACTGAATGGTGGTCTCATCTAGGGGTTGTGTATGAAGCGGTTAACAGTAATGGGTGGATGAGACGGATAGGAGCAGAAGGGACAGATGGACTATGACATGCAGGCCAGAGAAACACTCATCAAATATTGATGGACTGATGAAGCGATGGGCACCACCAGGCTGAACTAGGCAAAGTTAATGATTTAGGGTGGATGAAGGAACAGGTGTCAGTGCTGTAGGTACAAGGCAGGCCTTCAAAAAAACAAGACAAAGTGGTCCTGCTGACTTGACTGCTGTTGGAGGAAGGAGATTCAGCCCAACTCAAAGCTGGCACCTTCACACAAGTGCCAGCCCTCCTATCTTCTCAGCATTTACCTCAGACCAGCACCTGGACCCCCTCAACCGCTGAACACGTGCGCACGTGCTCGCGCCTGTAAAGACAGGGCGGAAGAGGACAACCTGGGCTCACCTTCTCGGAGCTCACGCTGAGCTCGCCGTTCTCCTCGGGGGTGGAGCTGGCCGAGCGGGGGGTGCTGCCGGGACCTCCGCCATGGAGCTCATCCTCCGGCCCGGGGCTCGGCACTGGGATGCCCTCGGAGACGTACTCGATGAGGCACTTAAGGTCGTGCTTCTTGAGCAGCTCGTCCGTCTCCGTGTCCACCACGACGAGCTCCAGCCGGTCGCTGACGGTGCGTATGCGCGACACCACCTGCTGGTGGCTGTCGGCCTCCACGTTGTCCCCGCACACCCACACGAGCCTGTCCCCGGCGCGCAGCCCGGACGCCTCAGCCGGGGAGTCCGGCTCCACGAGGCGGATGTACTGGCCCGCCTTTCCCTTCTCGCCGTGCAGGTGGAAGCCGTAGCCATTGGCGCCCTTCTCCAACACGCAAAGCCGGGGTCGCGGCGGGCGGGACATGATTCACTGAGCTCGGAGCCCGAGGACCACCGCGTACGCCCCCAAAAAGTCACGACAAAGTTCGGTCGTACGCTAACGCGCCGCTTCCAGAGAGCCTTCCCGCTGGGGCATCTATCTCACAGCCAAACTTGCGTGTTTAACCGCAAACAAACAAAGTGGTTGTTGTGTTTTTTTTCTTTCTTTCTTTCTTTTTTTGTTTTGCCGTCTGAGCGAAGCGCTCGCGNTGTGTTTTTTTTCTTTTTCTTTTTTTGTTTTGCCGTCTGAGCGAAGCGCTCGCGCCCCAAACTCAGAAAACTCCAGTCGCGGTGCGGGCACNGTTTTTTTTCTTTCTTTCTTTCTTTTTTTGTTTTGCCGTCTGAGCGAAGCGCTCGCGCCCCAAACTCAGAAAACTCCAGTCGCGGTGCGGGCACGCGCCCACCCGCGGATTTATAGGCGGGGCGTGACGTCACGATGACGGACAAGCGCATCTGCCAATCAGCTCGCGACAACGAACCCGCGGCCAATGAGGTCCGTGACTCGCGTCACACGCTCAAACATCAGAACTAAACATTCTTGTGCATTAAGTAAATAGGTGGTAATTTATTAACAGCGAAAGTCATGTTGATACTTGTCATTCTTGTGGCGTGAAGTCGTTCGCTGGCAGTTGTGCTGCCTTTAACAGACTGGGGAACTGGATACTGTTCATCACAGCACTGTGCCAGCGAGCAGAGCTCTTATAACTGGTAATAACTTACTCTTTTAGAATTAAAATACACCGTGTTGTTTCACATTATTTAACCACATCACCAAATTACACAGCACAGAAAGAAAATCCCTCGAACTGGTCAAAAAATCTGATTTAAGGGAAAGACTTAGAGGATCTCCCACGAGCAGAAGACGTTCTTCTGCTTTAGATACGCAAAAGCATTCGGTGCTTTTCATACGTCACTGGGACGTAATACAATATATTCACACAAATGACAATTAAAATATGTGTATTATAACGATTTATGTATTGTTCTGCCGTACAACACTGTGAAATGCTTTTTTCTGCACCAGAAGAGGTGGTGCGGAGCTATAGCCGAACACTGGCTGAAGGCGCTGTGGGAAATAAGGGTTGAAAGGGCATTAATACTGGATGGGTACAAATGCAGAGCCGGGTCACTAACAAAGTGAGCCGAGGAGGTGAATCGGAAATATCTAAATTAAATTCAGTAAATCCAGGAAAAATGCTAATAAGTGGCAATTTAACTACAAACAACGTATGGATAGGATCTTTATACAGATTTTTAAGGCAGCTTTTTGCACCTTACACTCAGAGTTAATATTTAATTTATTTTCTGTATCCAGTCTTTAATATATTTTCTATGTACCAATGAAGGAACATTATTTTACAAGGAGCAAAGTTGAATTGAGTATTAACCCGTTTTTTTAAAACGGCGACTCTCCTTCGTCCACACAAAGGTTCCCACTGGATAAGTAATGCTCTGGAAAGAGAGAAGTCTGGGCCAGCGAGACATTTGGATAACTTATGGGTAAATAAGGGCACAAATGCTCCCTTGCAGATGGAGGCAACACTTGTCACACTGAAAAATTGATTTAATAAAGAACACGAATCTGTTTCTTATACCACTCTGTCGACATCTGCCACGTTCACCACACAGAATTCAAAACATGGCCGCCAATGGATTTAGCAAACAAGCAACATTCAAAACAATATGCGGTACAAATAGAATTGGCAAACAAAATGAAGCCACAAAAAGTGAGAAGAGTAGATATTAAGGTAGTTTAACAATTCATCCCGTCATTGTAATGTTTTTCGTAGCCTATCGCCGTGGTTTGTCTGCCTTTTCCAAACCTTAAATGGATTAAATCAGCCATCAAATGAGCAATAACATCATTAGTTTAATGCATGCTTCATGTTTACAGGAATGGATTTAATACATGCTACAAGTTTAGAAATTAATGGAACAAAACCTGAGTGGAACACATACAAGTCAAACTGAAACAAGCACATTTCCTTAAAACCACAAAATTTCAGGAATTCAGAAGTACTGAGAAAACATTTACTGTACATATATATCGCTATCTTTACGTAGACCCTGCAGGTGTCTGCTCCCCGCTAAATGTGTTTTCTTAATGATTTGGCATTTTCTTGGAACATTCTTCTTCATTTTGGCACATGGGGTTGTGACTTTGTTCTCCCTCACAATCGTGCTGAACCTGCAGAATTTGCACTACATCAGCAGGGGTCTGCCTTATTTTTATTTTTTTTAATCAATTCTTTTTGTGTAGAATGCCGTTTTGTGCAAATAAACAAATCAGACAGGCACCTTTGCGTAATTTGGTCAAAATGCGACGAGTGAAGATTATCGGAGGAAACATTACAGGCATCATTTGAGAGCCTTTCTAACACAGCTTTAGTGACCTTAGCTAATAAACATGTACAACATACCAATATGTGCATGACATGTTGTACATAAAACCATATGCAAACTCAAACATGTACTGCAGTAGAAAAAATGAAAACTACACCATTTGTATTGTAACTATTAATTTTACAGATCTAAGAAATTAAGAATATAGCACTAAACACTCAGTTCCTGGCTCCATAGGGAATTTTGTGCTTCAACTGGAAATTCTGTGCAAAAATTGTACAACACTGCAGATTCCCCCTACATGAAAAGACAATCAAATATTAGCTAATAAAGAAAAATGTTTTGGTTTTCTGGGCGATGTCAGTCAGTGTCCAGAACACACACACACACACACACACACACACACACACACACACACACAAAAAAAAAAAAACTGACAAACTTTTCTGGGTGGTGATCAAACCTTGCCTGCTTGAGACTCTCCTTCCAGGCTGTTCTCAGCCAAATGAGTCTCATAACAGGAAACAGCACTGACTGCTTCCCATGCTGGTACCCATCTGGGACTATCAGGCAGGTCAGGGGTAGGAGGAATCATGAACTGTGGTCTATCACATCCACAAGGGATCAGGCCAGACTGGGAAGGGAAGGACAGGTTTCCCACCCCTGCAGCAGTAAGACAGTGGAGGCCCTGCTCGTTCTGATCATTCGTATGTGTGGTGGCATAGGCGCCATTCATCTTCCCTACCATCTTCTGTTCCTTGCAGGGCCGCTGCAAGCTGCTCTACATGAAGCCGCAGCAGGTCGATTTCTGCTTCTGGGACTCGATATAGTCGTGAATTTGAAACTTGGGCTCGTTGGGCTGCTGGCACACCCGCTGTTTAAGCTCTCTGTGCAATAAGAGAGGAAGGATGAGAATCGCTGAGAACTTCTAATGGAACAGCCAAGCTGTAAATTCAGTACAGTACAAGGTTCATACATTTGTTGAAAACTGCTTTAAAAAATTAACTACGTAAATTAAGTACATTATTGTATGTGGTGTCACTGAGTAAAATTCCTGAAAAATGTTGAGGGCTATAACAAGTATTAACTTAATCATCCTTCCTATAGATATAAATTCATATCTATTTTGTTTAAAAATAATTGTATAAGAGACCTGTTACCTGAAGTCTAGTTCATGACCCTCTGACTCTGTACAGGCATAGCTACAGCTACACTTCACAACACTAACACTACAGTACATGAAAAAAGTATTTTTTGTTCCATGATGTCAGACACCATTTTTACACCTTTTCTATTTCTCCGTTATTATTGCGTTTCTTTGTTAAATGTTGCAAGATTAGCATCTTCAGAGCAGATGGTAAATATGTTTATAACAATTTACTTAATTTTCCTTTTATGGAAAACCGTATTAAGAAGCGCATAACACATTAACGCTGCTGTTTTTGTGCACATTTCAATCCAAAGCTGAACCGTGGGAAGTACAAAAAGGCTGTGGAGCTCACTTTGCCACTGCGAGAAAAGCGAGCTCCACGTTTACTCCAGTCTTGGCACTTGTCTCCATGAAAGGAACTCCATATTCCTGGAACACAACCAAATAATGCATGTTAATGGGACTGTAATTCAGATTCTCCTCCAAAATTACTCCAACTGTTTTCACCTTGGCTTTGTCAACCGGGGTCATAAACACTGCAGTGCAAATCATCAGATAATACAAGAATATCTTTTCTTACCCTAGCCAGCTTCTGTCCTTCTTCCTGCTTGATGACTCTCTCGTGAACCATGTCAGACTGCATGGGAAGTAGTACAATGAGTATAATCATGTCTCTTCAAGGCACCAACCAGATGTTTAGCATGTTTTCTGGAATCTAAGTCAATCATCTCTTGTTCTGAGTATGTAGACTGAACATTTTAGCCAAGCATATACGGTCCACTGTCTGGTGGCTGTCACATACATGCGTTTTCTGATTTCCTCACGCAGAACTTTTAGATAATATACTATATATACTGTATGTCTTCCTATATACTCTGTATAACCTCTGATTCTACAAGTCGGACGGTGCATATATGTAACCACCACTAGAGGACGCACCTTATCAAGTATTTCAAAATACATAGCAAACGGTGTTTGTGTGCTTCTCTGGTTACTGCTGGCCTCAATTTGTTATCCATTATGGTCAATAAACGATTCAGTCAAAGTTATTTTTCATCCCATAAAAGCAGGAACACTTCAGTGCAAAAACATTGCACATACTGACTGTATTATGTAAGACTTCCTGTGGGTTTTTACAACTGATCATGACAAACATTATTTTAATGATTCACTTCATTTCTGTTCTTCTCTGCACCTTGTTATGTGTATATATAGCAAAAATGAAGATATACTTCATGTCAAGATAATGATCTCAATTAATTCATATGCAGTGTGAATTAAAAGAAGGTGTCTTCTGAGAGGGGAGTGGTGTGTTTCCTTGTGCTGTCGTGGTTCTGGAGTGTGTGTGTGTGTGTGTGTGTGTGTGTGTGGGGTGGACAATACTGGTGTAATGGTGTGAACAACCAGATATACACTGCATGTATGGACCTGCTGCAAAGTGAAAGCTCTGCTTCTGTTCTTCCTGCCCCGCTGATATGATCAGCTCTTAGCAGGAAGTGTTCCTTACCTTGTTGCCCAGCAACATGATGACCACATCCTTCTGTGCGTATTCATGAATTTCTGTTAGCCAGGCCTGCGTTGATGAATGCAAACAGTGTATAGAGGGGAACCGCGAAAGAAAATAGGAAATTTGCTTTCAAAGCATGTCACAATACACTTTCAAAGCATTTAAAATGAGTAAATGTCACCAGCAGGTCACCAAAACTGGGCTGCAAAAAATGTACACTGTATAATAAGAAACCACACACAGCACTAATATTAAATGGCACGATGTGGAAAAATATGACAGCTTAGAGTATAGGAAAAAAAAGACTAACAAATTAAATTAATAAGAAAGGCCTGGGTGTGTGGGTGTGTGTTTGTGGGGAGGGGTGCTTACCCTAATGTTATCAAAGGAAGACTTGCTGGTAATGTCATACAGGAGCAGCAGCGCTAAAGCAGGGACACACGTAAGTTCAATGTCACACTTCAAAACTAAGAAGATCACAGGACAAATAAGCTGCAATACTTTCTGAAGGGAGACACTGAAATAAACGCAAAGGAGGAGGTCTGTAGCTGTTACCCTGGGCATCTCTGTAGTACGCATGGGTGACACTGCGAAACCTCTCCTGTCCTGCCGTGTCCCATATCTGAGGAGGAAAGATTAACGCTGGCACATGATATACTGTCACACAATTCCTGCTTTTTCATTTTCATTTCCATCTTCAGATTCATGAGCACTTTATTATTATTCAGGCAATATTTCCACACACCAAATTCTGCTCTCAGTTTTGGGAGAGGAGATACTGTCATTTATATTTTTTATTTTTAAATAATTTTGTTAAAACATGCCCAAGCATGTCCAAATATAGCATGGCTTGGCTGTGGAGAGTGTACATGACCAGCTGGTGTGTGGACACACATAAACTCTACTTTAGTGAACAGCTAAGGACAGTGAGACATGCACTGCTGCTTTTACAGCTACTGCTCTGCAGTGTAAACTGTCAGTGTAACCCTAACAAATCTAACAATACATCTGACCCCAACCACCCACACTATAGCTCCACCCAGTTGTAAAATTATACCTCAAGTTAAAATTTAATACCACTGTAAAGCTTACTTGTTACTGAAAATCTTTATGTACACAGATTTTGTTAACATTACTGTTTCCACATACTGAAAGTGGTCCATTTTAACTTACCTGTAATTTTACCTTCAGATTATCGACTGTTACAACTTTGTTCTGGAAGAGAGTGAAAATTACATTTAAAACATCTACTGCAAAAGACATTAGTCACAAAAAGTAGAAAAAAGCAAAGGCTAGCAACAATAGGTACCCAATTTAAATTTGTTTCCAGAGTTCTGCCTCAGAATAGCTGCGATAAACTCTCGGCTACTTTGGCCGTCCAACACTTTAAACAGTAACGTGTAATAAGTTTGTAATAACATCTAAGTGTGAGAAATGCAGTATGCTTTCACAACAGTACTTTGGCAACATATAAACAACTAAGATGTCCAAAGTATGTCCTTAATTTTCAGCATTTGTGCAAGTTGGAACAAACAGATCATTTGTTGAGTTCAACTTCTGCTCTTAAGAGATGTTATTCTAATCTCACCACATATACAATAAATTATACGTTCAAGGCCTCCGAAGAGTGTGTGTGATGTGCAGCTTTGCCACCAGCTTCCTGTTAGAAACTCAGATAAATGCATAACATCCTGTTCAAGCAGACATCCTGGGTCATGTGACAGCGCTTCACAGTCAGCAATATTGTCAGCATAAGTAATGCAATGTCAGTTCACAGAAGCAAAAAATAAATTCTACAGCTTCTTGAAATCTACTATACATTCCTTTAAGTGTTAAAAAATTGTTGGAAACATTATCTCCAATCTAAAACAGTCTGAAAGATATATTAGTTGGCTAAAAGGTTTTGCTAATGTTAAAATGAAGAAAAAGTGTGAAGATGGTTAAAGCAACACGGTTAAAGGAACTGTCAGCCATCCATTGACCGTGTTACAGTATTTAGATATATGGAAAGATCTGACAGCTGCTGAATTTTATATAAACTCAATATTAAATCCCTGAAACTTTTCAGTAGGATAATTTGCCATCTTTGTAACATGGACACTAGGTTAAAAGATTTTTTTTTTTTTTGACACACCAAACCTTATTTCAGGTCCAGAGGAATACAAATCGCCTATGTCTGTTTCTTTCAGTAAAAGACCTGTATCCCAGCCCCCTTGCGCGTCTGCTGCGAAGAAACAGTGCCACCAGCGGAGGCCGCCTCTGTGGGATACGTCACAACTCATCCATTTGTTAAAGCATAAACAGTGTAGTGAATCATATGAGCTCAGCAGTAACCCGGCTATGCAGGCTGTCATTTTGTAGCATCAAAACTAGTTCCCCACTTGCATTCTTTCACAGCTCCTGCTGTCTGTATCACAGCTGGCAGGTAGAGACATGTTTCATCAGACCTTCAGTGGATAACGGAACACACTGAACACGAGCAACTACTGATCTGGGTAAACTACCGAGTACAAGACGGTATGCCTATCCTCTAGCCATTAACAAAAGTGCTTCATATGTAAACAGCTTTATCAGCTTAAACCTGTAACAGTTATTCCTCCGTTAACCTTAACTCTAGTTCAGGGTCATGGCAGCAAAGACCCGATTTCACGATCATCGGGCGCTCGGCTATGAAACTAGTCACACGCACAGTTACACACCACAGGCAATTTATAGTGACCAATTAAGTTTAAATGCATATCTTTGAACTGTGGGAGGAAAGCCAAACAGACAGGGGGGAGAACATGCCTTACAGAAACACCACAGACTGAGCTGGATTCAAACCCACATCCTTAAACCCCAGGTGTTGTGAGGCACCAGTGCTCCTCTCTATGCCACCATCCACCAGAACTTCTATACAAATTACTTTCTTTTTCTAATTGCATGCTTGGTAGTAATTTCAGCTCTCTATGTCCCTGGAAGATAAAATCGCCGGCATCTTCAGACAGAGACGGACAAGACCTTCAGAGCTTACACATTAGTTGCCACAGCAACAGGCTTCAAGCTCTCTTCCGATTACAACATCTAAACAGGCCTTTTTCTGTTCAAAGGGGAAGAGCCCATATGCTTAATGACAGTAAATTAAGTAATGCAAACAAAACAAAAACCACTAAGTTCAGCCTAATGCTGCATTGAAATGGTAATAATAATACTGTAAGTGCCTTAACAGTATAATTTATCCAACAAAAATAACCACCAAAAAATATGACGGTATGAGTACATTCATTTGCATCTTCCAAATGGGCTGGGGGTTCAAACGTGGGTTTGAATCCTATTTAGTCTGTGTTGATCTTGGGAGTTCTCCACGTTTCTGTGGATTTCCTCCTGGTGCTCTGGTTTTCTCCCATGTCTTCCAGATGAACTAGGGAATCAGAACTGGCCACTGTGTGTGTGCGCACGCCACATTATTCTGCTGCATATTGTAAATGTGTCAATGAGTTTAGCACAGTTTATCAAGCACAGTAATTCACTTTGAGCAGCAGTGCCAGCTAAATACAGTATTAGTTAATCATCAGTGTACACAGCCTGTATAACAGCATCTGCAAAATGAATATACGTAAATACTTATGCATACATTTATGTATCATGAAATATATGGTACCAAACAAAGAAATTACCCTAAAACAAACTGAAGTCGCTTTACACGTGTGAACTGATACAAACATTTCTGAGTGAATTTTAGAACTGACTAATACTCTACTTTAGAGACTGGGACATTTATAATTTTACATTAATACATCCCATTTATTATATTTCATTGCTATAATCTCAACGGGTGAGCCCTCACACACCCCTTTTACTATCTGATTTAAAACAAAACAAAAAGTGAGGCAAGCAGATGACCTTAACCTCAACCAACACCTCACACTTTTGTGAAAATGTCAACTACTGTAGGAAAGCTACTCAGGTCCACACAAAAACGTTTACACTTTAAACCTTAGGTTCAGTGTCCCTGAGGACCACAGATGCACTATAGCTTACTAAATATGAACTGTATGACACTTCTACACTTAAACTGCACGGTCTCCATGTATATCCAACAAACAGCAGTCACATTTCTTAATAATTAAACACAGACAACAATGCTATTAAGACAAATTGTCATATTAACTCCGTTAGAGCGCAGCGTAATGAAATTGTACGTAGCAAAAGCAAACCCAACTACCATCTGGCTGGCTCGGCAATCAGAATAACGACTGCATAAAATTATGAAGGAACTGTTGACTCTTTCCCTGCCTTATCCAAGTGCCTGTTATTTCTTGCACTTGGTTGTCCTCAGTTCCATCCCTCCCCACAGAACCAGTGAAGGAACAGTGGTGTCAAGGCTAGATGGTGGTATTACAGCATCTGCAATGAGGCAAGAGAGCCGACTGCAGAGCAAAGAGCGTTTGGAGGTGCAAGTGGCAACCAAAGGAGTCCGTTTCCACTGTTTGCACTTGCTCAACATTCAAGGCAGTTACGGCAGAGATTGGCAAACCACACTGACCGGTTCGCTCTTGTCCCGTGCAGGTGGGAGTCGTCACCGTGATCTGCCGTGCGGAATTGTGATTCGTGATTCAACAAGCAACGCGGCATAGAACCGATTGGCCTTCTGGGATGTGGAGCTCAGCTTGAGCTCACGACGAGTGCACTTAGGCTGAGCCACTCGGTGGCTTCATACATTTAAGCAGCGCAAACTCAGATGGTTACGAGAATCGGCTAATCTAATTAAAGTTACACAAAAAGAACAAATAACAGCCACAGAAAGTGTTTTGTGTTCATTTTGCGGTTTATGAAAGCAGGGTTTATTTACATACAGGCACAATGACATTTCGCACGGACCGTTGCAGCTCCCTTCTGTCCGGCTTTCGCCGTCAAGCCTGTCCAGCTGATCCAGAATGCTGCTGCCCGTGTTGTTACCGGTCTGCCAGTGTTCCCAGATACACGCAGCTACAGGGAGCCGAGGAGGGGAGGTATCAAGTTGTCCGGTTACAGATTACAAGTCAGTCTGTGGAGATGCATGTCGATACCTTCAGGGCCTGATCACTCGCTACCCTCCTCCACCTCTGGAGGACAAGACGTTCAAATTTAAAAGCCCAAAGATTCTCAGTTGTGGATCCAAAGTGGTGCAATGAGCACCCTTTCTCGCTCCGAACTGCAAAACCCAGAATCAACATTTAGCAAACGTCTCCAAACATGTCTCTTTTTGACCCACTTCTTGAAAGAACTCCTGTCCGCTCCACAACCGTGCACTACATTGCCTGCGTACTCCCCGTCAGTCCTAAATGCAGCTACTAGTGTGTAGCAAGCTGGCAAAAACAGTGGCACTGTTTTCTACTCGAAACCCTAGACTGACTGCACTTTGGGAAATATGTTTTTGTATCTATCACTCAGTCTGTTGGCAAAATGCACTTGTTTTTGGAGTTGGGTATCACCTTGCCTGCTAAATGGATAAATGTAAAGGCAGCTGACACCTTTGTCCTAGGTGATCTGCGATTTTAACTTTGTGTGTTGAGCGACTTATTAATGGACTTACCCACTAATACAGCTGGGTATTTTGTATTGTATCACATCAGGGTAAGTACCTTGACCAGTGATACTACATCAGGAGTAGGGCTTCCAACCCAGCACGATCCAAAAGGACCCTAACTGTTGCACTACCTGTTGCACTACCTGTTGCCCCCAACACTGGTTTCAGCAGTCAGTGAGCGCATATTTCTGCAGGCTTTATTCTTCAGTCTGTATGACAAACTGTAAAATATCCTTTTGACATTACCTCAGATGCCTGTATATGTTTTTCAGTCCACGTTCAGCCATCTGCTGGTTCACACCGATTTTACTGGAACTAAAGCTCGTATCATGAGGACCTCAAAACCACTTACAGTTTAACCTTTGCTTTTCAACGGACAAAGTTCTTAAAAAATCCAATTAGGAACACCAATTACATGCTGCAATAAAGTATGCGTCCCTTTCAAAATCTTCTCTCTTCTAGCGGCTTTTAGGCATTAAATTTTACCAGATCTTGCTGTCGGTTCCAGCAGTACAGTATATTAATGCAGCCTGAGAGAAAAAAACTGACACGAGTATTGTTTTTATGTCATTTCCTTAGGATGGAAGATAATGAAATGTGCACAAATCTCACCACTGACAGCGGTAAATGTCAACTTCACCAGCTACTTGCACAATATTTCTTTTTTAAAACATAACAGACGAGAAGCGCCGTAACACGAAAGACTGGAAACTTCTCTCCAAGCAGTTTTCTGCAGTCTTCCCTCCCCTTGAGCTGTAACTATGGCAATCGAAGCAGCAAATGGCACCGGATTGCTTATGTGACGCCAGTCGAAGCAGAACACAAATAACCCTTGCGTGTTCAATGTGACCTTGGAGAGCTCCACAACAATCAAACTCAATTACGAGTGAGAGGCGAGAGGCATTCTGGCATGTGGCCTTGCGTTAGCTCCGCTGTTCGTGTAGGTTATCGCTCTTGAGAAAGCGCTCGTCTTACAGATGGTACAGGAATTACACAGCATGGTCCAGATTGACTGCGATCCCTAAATTTGTTGTGACATTATACTGTTTTATATCTACAAGGAAATTTAAGCAACCTAAAAATCAGATGGAAACTTTTAAAAACACCGTGAAAGCACATTTTAACAGTGCTAAGGGACACTTGTACCATCTTTGTTGGCACAATCGCTCATACAAGCAGGGCAAGATCCCAAAACCAAAAGACTACAGCTTGTCAGTGTTGGCTCTGATGCTGCAGAAAGAGCTCCCTCACTACCTCAGAGCTGCTGAATCCTTTTTAACATTCAAGGAAGGGTGTCTAAGTCAAGAAAAATCACTCCTTTCCATTACGATCACCTTTTCATTTTCAACAAGCAGCTACCTGTGCACAGTGTGGTAGGATCTGGATC
The DNA here is from genome assembly GCA_900497675.1 of Arapaima gigas. Taxonomy (NCBI): domain Eukaryota; kingdom Metazoa; phylum Chordata; class Actinopteri; order Osteoglossiformes; family Osteoglossidae; genus Arapaima; species Arapaima gigas. The sequence continues at coordinate 94,835 of UFQX01000997.1, forward strand.
TTCCACTGATGCCATATCGGCATTCGTATTGATAACGGTGGTATTTGCTGTACTTTGAGAATTGTGTATCAGCATCTGTAATTCTTTGCTGGTGAAGTGCATCTTTGTTTACTCCGAGTCACTTCGGAGCAAAGCGTCTTCTAAACAAACAAACACACGTGTACTTGCATCACGAGGACAAAGGCATTCTGGGAAATGAGAGCTTGCATCCTTATCCATCAAGTGGGAAAAAATGCCAAGATTTGTACAAACCTATAATATCTATTTGGTGTGATTAGTCCTTTACTGTACAAGGCAAAGTCTCACCCTAAAGTCTATTCCCACGGTGGCAATGAAGTTGCCTGCGAGAAAGGCGCCATCTTTAAACTGCACCAGGAAGCAGGTCTTGCCCACGGCGGAGTCTCCCAGCAGCATCACCTGCGGAGGGTTTGGGACAGCACAGCACAGCGGGATTAGGACGGGTTTGGGGGGGCCGGACACCTCCAGGCCACACTCGCTTTGGCCACACGCATGCGCGCAGCTGCAGTAGCGTACCCAACAGGAGTGTATGACCAAGTTCCACACAGCAGCAGCAGCAGCAGCAGCGCACCCACAAGTTAACTTCTCCAAACGCTTATTCATCAGGAACCTTCGTCGAGCAAACCACAGCCCTCCTTTTGTTTACTGAAACACTTCCAGTTATTTACCTACCCATTGGCACCGTTCAATATTCCAATTAATTCAAACGAGAAATGGTGCTCCCCTTATTGTCATATTCCTCTGTGCTTTGGCTGTTCAAACTTTTAATTTCTACAGTGAAGAAAATATAACTGGGGATACTGCTGACGTAAACAACATATTTTAATAAAGGGGACAATCATTTTGAACTAACGGTAGGAGAGCAGTGCGGGAGGTGACTTGGAGCGCAGCGCGGTGCACCCTGGGTAATTAAACGTAGCTACGAGGACCGTTAGGAATAACGGGAAAGAGCACAGCAGCTCAGCCACAGTCCGGTCAACATGGGTTAGAAAGCAGAGCCTTTATGAGAAGTGCCGGGTCTCCAAAGAGCCAAACGTAGAAGTACTGAGAGTGCCGGTCCACTTCAGGCACTCAGCGTGAAAACCGCCGTCGACTGCATTACAGTTGGAAAAGGAGTCGAACCCCGAGACCCTCAGACTTGCAAGGGCCCTCTGACCGCAAGCATTTCTACAGGGCTTTCGAACAAACACTCCTGTGGGTCAGCGGCGGCACACAGTGCAGCCACACACACACACACACACACACACACACACACACACCCTGCTCCGCCTGTCACACACACCTCTTCGAAATGCCCCTTTCGCGCGCGTGCCTCCATTTCAGCCCCTTCCTCGTCACATCAGGCTGCCTGCCGAAGGTGTCGGTGACATAGTGACATTTACCTGCAACACCGTTCCAACCTTTTTTTAAACAACATGGCACGCGCGTGCAACGGAATTTACTCACTCTTAACGGCGCACAAACGACGGAGGCGTCAAAACGGAGCGCGCGAAGTTTGCCGGAGCTACACCTGTTGCGCGCTCGGGGGGGGGGGGGGCAGCTGCCACAAACGCACCTGTGCACGTTCCGCGCTCGCCGGACAGCAACACATGACGACCGGGAATGACGGTGGTGAGGATGGCGATGATGATACACACCTTGAAGGCAACATCGTAGTACTCGTTCGTGGAAGGACAGCGCTCGAGAAACTGCCTCTCCCCGCCGCTGCCGTCCTTCCTCAGCGGGGACGCCCGGCTCGCGGACATGGTGAGCACGAGGAGGAAGAGTGCCGGTGTTTGCACGAGCCGCGGGTGCTGCTCGCGAGCTCCGCGCTGCCAGCGAAGAGACGCGCGCGCGCGCACGATAGTCGCTGGAGAAGAAGTACGCGCGTGGGGGGGGGGGGGGGGTTTGGNTGAATGGGGAGGAGGGGGGGGCGGGTGGGTGGGGGGGGGGGGGGGGGGGGGGGGGGGGGGGGGGGGGGGTTTCGACCAGGAAGTCGGGAAAGCAGCGACCAGCGGGGGGTTTCAGAACGTCGCTATGTTCGGTTCCTCAAGCCGACACGTTCGGAGACAGGTTCGCATCCCAGAAGGAGCTACTCGAAACCCGGGCTGGGGAGCGCGTGCACGCGAGAGTGATGGACCGTTATTAAAAGTAATATTACAGACAATAATTAATTCACGTTTAATAAATAATCTCACACCGGGGTCCAGGGAAATTTACAGTGTTGGACACGAACTTTTACCCCTGTAAACAGCAGAGCGGTTCACTGCACCCAGGTCAGGATAAGAACCCCCACGAAAGGAAGTACCCCGGCAGTGGGATTCGAACCAGTAGCTTTGTTTGTAAGACAACAGCTTCAACCAGTGCGCCACCTTCTGGCCAAATGGAATGCAAACTAACTTTCCCTTAAAGAAGATAAAGTGAATAATTTTTTGAATAAAAATAGAAAAAATGCTACAGTAGTCCGGCAGTTATCATTGCACGATGCAGTAAAGTGTGTGTGTGTGTGTGTGTGTGTGTGTGCGGGATTTTCACTGCGACTCAGAGTAAAATATTGACCAAATGAGTCGTCGTCCTTCTCAACAGTCACACAGCGCGCGGTTTCTGTGCGTGAAAAACCCGTTTTAAACGTACAGTTACACGTGTGCAGGTTTGCGGACAGTTTGGTTCGCCAAGCAGCTAAAAAGACCCCCATGAAACATGTAAAATGAGGTCCTGAAAGCTGTAGCATAAGCAGTAACTGAACATTTCAGCGAAAACGAAGGACCTGCAGAACAGTCTGGAAAGATGTAAACACGGTAAACGGAATTTACTATAAGATAAACGACCTAAGGAGGGGAACTAACTGTGTAAGAAACACGCGGTCGCCCTCCACCTCGTTTTATTTTCCATTCCCTTCACGTACGGGGGGCCGCGCGCCGTCGGTTGTCCGCAGGGGTTCTTCTAAGGCTCCTGTAATCCCCTGTAATCGGTTTCGGACTTTCTGGGTCGTAACAGGACACCCAGTGTGTGTCTCCCCCTGCTGGTCGCCTGCGTCACTACAAAGGCCGGACGGACCCCCCCCACAGCACAGTAATTCCTCCCCCATCCGAGTCTAATTCGTCCCCGAAAACATGTCAGATTTTTTCTTGTCAATTTCCCGTTATTTTAAAAGGAGGAAATAAATAAGGCGCCCCCGGAAAACACCAGTTTCACCAAGAAGCCGGGACTTGATCCTGATAAACGCAGTAAAGACCAGCAGCCTCAGTAGAAAAGACCTGATGGGGTCATGAATGTGGTGTTTATACCGCGGCGCAGTGTGTACAGTACAGCACATCTCACGTCAGTCACTGCGTTACACGCGGGAGGTGAGAGGTTCACAGCCCCACTTCGGTCTTACAACGTGTTGAATAAAGGGAATAAAGATGTGTGTCAAAGTCACCCCCCCAATAAAATGCACAATAAAAGTGGTGACAGAGCACAAACAGACAAAGTGAAACAGCTGATAACATCATGCAGCGTCTGGCTTCCCAGGACAGTAGCATGACTTCACTACAACGCACCGAACAGCACTGTACCGTATTTATTTGTACATTTTTTAATTTATTTTTATTTTTATTCGTGCTTCAATTATTGTGTTATAGTTAAACTTCAGATAATTCATTATAGCAAAAGTTTCCATTCACACTGATTTTTAGTTATTAATTTTCAAGAGCCTTTATAGTGAAAATTGGGATATAGAGTTTTGCCATGTGGCTGTGGTGTCCAGTCCTGGTCTACAGGTCCGCTCATCCAGCAGCTTTCATCATCACCCCCTGTATTTCACTCACACCTGTGTCCACTGAGACTTGCAATGCTGGACAATCAACTAGACAACAATTAACCTATAAAATATACAGGCAGACATTCTTATAACATCAGTTATACAGCAGGGTGTTTTTACCAGTTTAGACCAAGAACCTTGATCTGTGGTACGGCAGCAGGAGCAGGATTTAAACCTGGGAACCTTCACCCTTCATTACCACATATTTACATGACATTTATTCATTCAGAAGATGCCCCCCCCAAAGTGGCATACACCTCACAGTAAACAGTGATGCATCCAGCAGACACCATCACCAAAGTGTCAGTTACTCTAAAACCACAGCTTTCGCCCATCACTCTGCTACCAGCCACAGGTTCACAGCCATTCAGACACAGACCCCCCCGCCAGCAGTAATACGCTTCGTAAACCTCTTACTACAGGTTCAAAATATCGCCGCCAATGTAAAACTCACGCTGCACAACACGTTTTCACACCATTTAAAAAAATCAGTTTACGGCAGCCACCGTACCTTCAGTGGTTCAGCAGACGCCGACAACTTAGAGTAAACAGAGTGCATTCTGCCAGCAAACAACTTCAGATGCAACTGAACTAGCAGCAGCAGGTCATGTGCTGCATGTAGAAATGACAGGAGATGTACTGGGGGGTTATGGCGTGACGCAGGGTGACGGCGCAACTGAAACAGTAACAGACAGTATAAACAACACCTGAGATTAAATCACTGCGCAGCCGGTTAACATCCGATTCACTCGGCGTGTCGGGCGCCCCCCCCGCGACTTACTGTGAAACCTATGCCGACAGTCGCCGAGAAGGATCCTGGGATGAACTTGCCCTGGTCGAACTGCACCAGCAGGGACGTCTTTCCCACTCCGCTGTCTCCCACCAGGATGGTCTGCAGCCAAACACAGAGAATCCTGATGAAGCCACAGGTTTTCTATGAACGAGATGTGCGTCTCAAAGAAGGGAGGTGTGAAGAGACGTTACAGCAGACAGTAATGCTGGCCACACTTCGCTAGCCACCGCTTCCGCTCGGAGGATGTAGGTTCAAATCCCACCCCCCTGCTGAAGTACCCTTGAGTGCAGTATTTACCCTAAATCAATACCACAAAACTACCCAACTTGGCTAAATCTCTGTTTTGGAGAAAAGGGACAGAGGGATAAATATATTCCTTATAATTCTGTATTTCTCATCATGCACGCATCACATCCGCCAGCGTGTGGTGTAACAACACCTGTGTCCAGAGGGCTTTTTCTCACCCGAGCGAGACCCCGCATGTCACCGCCCCCGTCCGTCATCCCCCTGTCAATCATCGCAGGGCATTTTTTACATTTTTGCCAGCATAATTATGGCAGCAGCTGCAAATAGAACTGATAGAACTAAACTTTTTTTTTATTAAACAGATAATGTCAGCTTAGGGGTTTAAATACTGAGCCGGATTCTGTAAAGTCTGGGGACACATTTGTAACAGAAGTATTTCCAGATGTTTGGGGAGCAGTTTTGACTGGAGAAAGAGTCTCTAAGCCCCCCCCACCCACACACAGCCTGGGCTGGCTGACAAAGCAGCGCATTACTTTTTCATGCCAGCATTTAAGCTTCTTTAAATTTTAATGCACAACTTAGACTTGTCATTTCTCTGGAACTTCACTGAGGGAAAACAGTGCAGAATACATACAAAGGGGAAAAGGATGTGCGGTGAGGGGTGGGCAGCAGAAATGGTGCCATTACCACGGTAACCCCAGCATGTGCAGCGACATCCTCCTGCGAGTGGCTTAAATTAGGTGGAAGCAGGAAAGTTGTTCCGGAAGTCGTCACGTGGCAGAAAAAAAAACACAACCGTGTGAGAGCTCCGGGCGGCCAGGACGTCCTTTAATAACACGACCCGAGCGGACGTCACCGTGTCCCCGTTCGGTCATCCCACAGCAGGGTTCCGGAAAGGTCAACGTCCGGCCCAAACACGGCGCTCGAGCAGGAACGGACGTTTCGAAAACACCCCAGGAGTCCTTACCAAATTTAATAAACCACGTCGTGACAGAGAGATGAAGCGACGTCATTATTCCTTCTATATTAGAGGGGAATTAGGGACGAGGCCGGGTGACGCGGCGGTGTGAGCTCTGCGTGACTCACTTCCCACCCCGCCTGGAAGGAAAGTTAAACACAAACCTCATCATTACGGCACTAACTCTATTTTCACAGGACTGCGTGTAAAAGCACGAGGAGACCAATAAAAACATGAAATAACAGGAACAGATATTAAACTTGAGCAGCTCTGCGGTTCTTTTTTAACAGAGGATAAACGCTGGTGACTCTAAGCCCCACGCTGATCGAACTGCAGCTTTACTGGGTGTTTTTGAACTACATGTTTACGTAGTTTGCTCCTCGAACCGCAGCAGCGTTCACCTCGCTGACTCCGACTGTTTATATTTTATTTCATCGTAAATGTATCCGTCCGATAAGACAGAAGGGGCCGTGAGCAGTTCAGCTTCTACCTTCCTGTTGACCTGTTTGCTGCTGTATTTCCCCTCGTGTTCAGGATCAGATTCTTCCCTTACAGGCGTCGCTCAGCAGGACGACATCGGTTTTACAGATGCGGCCGAAAGTATTGGCGCCCTTCCGCTTCCTCCACGAGACTCGACATTTCCTCGGAAATAAACAAGCCGACAAAATTATTCGGCATCCTTTAACGTTTAATAGAACAGATTCTTTGTTTTTACTTTATGACAGCATATTGTTTAAAAAAAAAAAAAAAAAAACAACTAGCAATAGCTGAAAATGCTCTGGACAAAAATATCGGCACCCTTAACCTGCTACTTGGGAGCACCGCCTTTGGAGACCATAACTGCAGTGAAGCAGTTTCTGTAGCTCTGGTTGAGATTTCTATACATCTCCACTGGTTTCTTCCCCTCTTCTTCTGCAACCTGCTCCAGGTCTCTCAGGGTTGATGGGCGCGTCTCCCAGCTGTGAGTTTCAGCTCTTTCCGCGGACGTTCTAAGGGATTCGGAGCAGGACTCGTATCAGGCCGTGTAAGAGCAATCCATTGTTTTCTTCTCATCTGTTCTGGGTACGTTTTCAGGTGTTTCAGGTCATTATGTTACTGGAGGACCCATGACCTGTGACTTCTGACACTGGGCTATGTGTTTTGCTCCAAAATGCCTTGATAGTCTTCATATTTCAACCTGTTTTGCACAGATTCAAGGCCCCCAAAGCAGCCCCAAAACATCACTGAGCTCCTCCAAGTTTCACGACAGGGATGGTGTTCTTTTCTTTGGAAGCTTCATTTTGTTTTCTATAAACACAGAGTTGCTATGATTTACCCAAATGTTTTAATTTTGCTTTGTCTGTCCAAAGGACCTTCTCTCAGAAGCACTGTGGTTGTGGACATGCGTTTGGAGAAACTCCAGGGTTCAGGGTTTTTTGTGTTGCTGGGTCTTCTTGGATCTTTTACCACGGAGCCTATTTTCATTCAGATGTGCAACTTGAAACTGTTGCACCTTGAGCTTGAAGGTCAGCTTGGGTCTGATGTTTTCCTTGGTTCTTTCTCCACCATTCAACCAATCTCTCTCTTCCATCTTGGGTCAGTTTCCCTCCTGCAGCCACATCCGGGGATGTCGGCTACAGTCCCGTGGACTTCTTGAAGAATATTGCTAACAGCAGTCACTAGAGCACGAAGCTCTTGGGAGACGGTCTTGCCGGCTTTACGTTGGCCGTGCTCGGCTTTTACCTTCTTTCTGACCTCCTCAGACATCTCTCTCCTTCTCGTCTCCACGTTTAGTGAGAAACACACAGCGACACAGAACGGCAGCGAGGACTTTTCTCCATCTAAACTGGCCGAAGGGGGGATTATAAGACCGAAGACCCCTGTGGTTCTAAATAAAGGAGAATAATCTGCTTAAGGAATCACTACAATGCAGTTATTTCTTATGACTTCTAAAGGTGCCGATAATATCGTCCAGACCATTTTATGACGTCCTTGTAGAATAAGCAAGAATTCAGTTCTTTTTGCAGCTTTTTTTTTGTTTTGTTCCGCTTCAGAGAAATACAAGTATGGAAGATAAAAGATCTTTTAACTTCCCGATAATGTAACAAATAAGAGAGAAACTTTTCAACGCTTTGCAGAGCATCGCGTCCATTTCAACAAAAAAAAAAATGACGGAAAGATTTTTTTTTTAAAGCGACACCCGCTGGACTCCCTCCCCTCCTTTTCAGACGTCATCTACAATCGGGGGGGGGGGGCGGGTGCAGCCCGGAGACACACGCCCCTCCGAAGCCCCGGACCTCAGGAAAATCACATAAGCAATAGGAGAAATATTGTCACATTCATATCCACATTTAGAGAAGTTTAAATCAAAACCTTATTTCCCCCGAGCTCAGCAAAGTTCGCGGGGGGCGCTCTGTCTTCCGAGCGGGCGTTTTATTAACGGCAGGTGACGTCATGTTTATTTTAGGAAGCCGGGCAGTCTGTGTGTGTGTGTGTGTGTGTGTGTGCGTGTGTGTGTGTGTGAGATGGCCCACCGAAGCGGAGGACCTGAAGCGCTGTCCTCAACGCTCAGAGATGGGAGAACTGTGCTGCAGTACAGGCAGCCTTGACACACACACACACACACACACACACACACTCCATCCACCCATTTTCATTAACTGCACATCCCGGGTCAAACCGGTCAAGTCCATCAATCCCAAAATCACTAGACGCTCATAAAGACGCACAAACTCCGCAACAAACCGAGCGGGATTCGAACCCACAGCTGAACAGCGGTTTCTACTGCACCACCCGTTTTACAGTCACCGGTTCCCCTGAAAAGCTGGTCTTTGGGGGAAACCACACCAACGTGTGCAGAACGTTCAAACTCCACACACACTGAGCGGGATTAGAACCCACTGCTCAGGAACTGAGAGACACCAGCACCGAATCGCACTGCTGCCGGTGCGTCAGTCCACTTCAAGGTCTCAACTGCATCACTAACTTCAGAATAAAGGTCTGAAGTGGGTGGAAATGTCTAGATATTAAAGCTCTGCAGATCAAACAGTGGAACATGGCAGAAAATCCAGGAAGACAATCTGCCCAGGTAGTTTCCGGGATCGTGTTTACAGCATCAGGTTAGTTCATAATTCCACACGGGGACGCCGGTGGAGAACCTTCCGGACCGCGAGGGGACAGATCCTAACCACTACGCCACCTGCTGTTTCATTTGTGGAGGGAACTGTTTATGGAGCGGAGTTGTGCACTTTGTGTGGTGCAGGTGAAGGCGGCAGACAAACTTCTCAAAGACATCGAAACCTGTCCCACTTGTCCCAGCTGATGGGTTATAAATAATAAAAACGTAGTTTGGAAAGTGGGGAGAGATGAGTGAAAAGGTATTTTACGTTTTCCCTCCTATGATCGAAAACTGTGTTATATGAATGATATAACCCCCCCCCCCCTCCCCCGAAAAGCACTATGGTTCAAGAACATGGTCATCCTGCTCCTGACCGGTTGGGAAGTGAGCGGTCCAGGTGCTCTTACCTTGTGCGTTAGGTCTTCGTCGTACGGGAGCGCGCTCGAACCCGTGTCCGCGCTCATGTCGGCGGCCGCGGCGCGTCCGTCCTCCGTGTCCGTGTCCATAGCGTACGCGCTGTCCTGGTACAGGCCAGACCGCTGGTCTGGAGCGGGATCCATCGGCCGCGGGGGGGACCACACGCGGCCAGAGTCGCTGCAACAGAGGAGAATGAACACACACACACACACACACACACACACACACACACACACACACACGGAGGACTGCTTTAACTGGCCATCTCTAAACAGCTCCTCCCTGCCCCCCCCCGCGCGTGCACGTGTGTGTTCAGTACTCTGGAGAGCTCCGCGTGGCGGAAATGAACACACGCGTCAGTGGCCACGCGGTTTTATTTACATCACAGCGACAAAGAGGACCCCCAACAGCCGATGCTGATTTTAGCGGAAATGAAACGTGCGTGACGGTCGTTTCTCGGCACTCATCTTCTTAAAGTTTGCGGTGAACATTGCGGGTGTCAGTCCCGCGTCCGCACTGTAACGTACATTACAAACTGGCGCCAGCACGTCCAGTACGGTATGGGTTCGGTTCAAAACCACTTCGGAGGGGGGTTGTTTAAGCCCATCCCGACGGCTCTTATGTTCTCATTACTCACAGACACGGCAAAACAGGCTGATGTCATCATTTGACGTCTCGCAATGACGTTATTTTGTCAACTGATCGCTTTACTGTTGGCATTAGAAATAACGGTCATTTGAGCGCCGTATAACGGGGTGATTTCGCAGGACTGAGGCCCGGGAAGCGGGGGGGGGGGGGGCGACAGGTCGCCCGGAGCAGCAGAAAACACCCCTGATGACGCAGCAGCGCCAGGAACGAACTGCTGTGCGGCCTTCAACACGACACCGTTTCTCGCTTCCTACAGACATCTTGTACATCGGCTTTTGTTTTATTGGTCACATCAACACATCGCTTACGATCATATTGTGTTTATTCATAATCATTTGTTTAAAAATGTACGGAAAAAATATATATATTCTACGGCTTTTCCGGATTTAACAGCAAGTCTGCACAGTGGCGCCGTCTGCCGTTCGTCTCGGGAATCTCATCCTCTCCCACACAACGGCCTGAGCCTCAGCCGCCTCCACCGCCCGCCTCGCGTACACTGGTGCCACATACACATTTTAAATGGAGGTTGTCATGGGAATATGCAGGTTGCCATGGGAATGTTTTCTTGAGGAACTTGCTGCCAGTACACAAATAGACACAAAGGCCAGGACGGATGAACAGAGGCATTAAATACATCGTGTTATTTCAGGCCATCTACCTTTATTGTCCGTTTTAAATATCTTACAGATAAGTGACCCTGTGAGTAACCAAACGGAGAATTTAGGAAGATGTAAAAATTAGGGCTTCGCAGAAGTGCTAGAACTTTCAAACCAGTTTAAACTGATCCGTAAGTCAGTCACTCGATTCGTCGGCGAGTAACACCACGGGAGGCAACGTCTCACAGTACCTGCGCTGTGCAATTGGGCATGGGTTCTAATCCGGCTCAGTACGCGTGGAGGACGCATGTTTGCGTAGGTTTCATCTAGCTGCTCTGGTTCCCTCCCACAGTCCACAGCCGTGTTTCGGGCGAACTGCTCACTAAATTGCCCACAGTGTATTTACATCTGCAAAATGAATACATGTAAATGACTATTAGCACTGATCCTGGGACCAACACTACAGGCAAGAGACAGGACTGTTGGTTGTATGGTTGAGCTGAATGTACCCATAAGAGAAGCTGAGAAAAACTACCTCAGATCATCATATTTCTTGAGTACTGAAGGGCAGCACAGTGGTAACCTAAAGTTCGCTTGAAAGGGTGTACAGCAAAAACCTCAAGCAAGGTATGTGAACTTATTTCCCCTAACAAAATACTCAGCTATTTACAAACAAGTATTAAGTCATAAACAAAATTTCAGAATAAATTGCAACAGTAACACACGTTACTTAATGAAGACATCAATCAAGGCAGGTATTTGCAGAAGACATTTCAAGAAAACAGAAACCAGAAAAAAAAAAAAAACACAAACATTTAATGGCAGCATCAGAGTGATGAGTGTAAACCGGAGGTCTGCTTCTAACCCTCCTCTCCTACCTGGTCAGTAACAGAGGGAAGCTCTTTAGAACCGTATCTGCACGCTGGCAGGGAAAGCCGAGACGCTCTGCCCCCATCTACCCGCACAAGGAGCATAAAGGATGCAAACATACCCAAAATGCGGCTCTCCATCTTCTAGGGCTGGTGGGCTGAAAATTAGATTTGGCGCAAGATATAAAAATACTTAACATGCAGCCGAATCAAGCTTCACAGAAGCAACGGTCCTCAACTGTCCTTTCATACCAGACTGAAAGCAGCACAAGATGAGGGTGAGGCGATGCACATTTTGCTTGACACTTTTCATTTCTCAGGACTGTAAAAACATAGTGCAATTCCGCGTTCAGAATACGGCGTATATGCACACTGTAGTATCACAGTACAAAGTGACAAGTCAGTCTACTGAGGGAACAAGCTTTCATTTTTGCTCTGATTTACCAGGATATCCACAACTGAACGTTAAAAGAAAAATCCATTCATGTAACATTCTGGGGTGGGGATGAGGCAGGATCTGCTTTTCGTTCATCTATTTATAAGTACGCAGGCCTTAAACGCAACCCTACTGCTCTAAGACATACAGCAATGTGGAATGCAGTGTAATGATCGCACACGAGAAATCTATGCATAAGTGTCAAAGGAAGGCACTTCCTTTCGCTAACACTCCAGTGGCTTTTGTCACTGGATAGTCCAAAAGTCTGTCAAAACGTCACCTCGGTCAGGGAGGGGAAAAAGTCATTAGTTGTCATGCAAGAGGACAAAGCGCTTTACATCCTTGCATTTGTCATCTTTCCATCAGTCAGCCACACCCACCATGGTGCGTCACACAGGGTGTGTTGTTTGTACTGCAGGTCTGCAGCAGCAGCACACTGAGGGTCAGACACACACCCTGTGTGCAAATGCACCCAAAGTTTTGTGAAACGACTCGAGTCACAAGTTACAAACATCTCCCTTTCCAAAACCCCCGTCACTCAGAAGAGTTGCTGATGATAAGTCTTACGATAAAGTGCACTTTTCTGTCAGATTCCACTGCTTTCATTAAAAAAAATGACTCAACGGTGAATGTGTGTCAAAAAAAAATAAAACTCCAAATCACCCTTTTTTAAACAGATTAAACACAACGAAGAGGTAAAAGTCTGGCCGTAGTCCGTAACCCAAAGCAACCCGAAGTTTCCTGGCCATTTCATTTTCACAATGCATCACATCTCACAAAAGTCACTGCAGACGTGCACAAATATGAGACAAATGTAATCCAATGTAAACCAAAGTCCGAACTGTTTTGTGTGCAAAAAGATTCCAGCTTGTTTCAGCTTCTTGGTTGGAGTTCCGCTGTCCTAAACACTGTTGTCCTGCAGTTCACTGCAGCTCTGCTTTGCGTTCTGGGCCCATCAGCATGGTGCAAGAAGAGCAGAGTCTCGCGCTCCGCCACAAACTGCTCGGCCCACCGAGTCCACAGAAACGTCCTTGGGCTACCGGATCCGACCATCGGTTTTTATGGGTCCAAGTTCCGATTTAGGGTCTGGGGACAGGGAGCTCCAGGTGGTCTTGAGGCAGGATCCCAGAGAAGGGCACAGTGAGGAGCTAGTGGTGCAGATGTCTCCGGTGAGCCAAAAGGCCCTGACGCTGTGGTCCACCCAGTCATCGAGTGGCTTGCCCACCAGCTGGGAGTTCCTCTGGGACAGTTCCAGAGCCTGGTGTCCACCAGTCAGCTTCAGAACCTGGTTCAACTGCTCAAAGCCCTGATCCATGTAGAGGTTCCCAGGGGGCCCAGCATGCAGCCAGCTGTCCTCCTCTGGAAAAAAAAAAAAAAAAAACAACAGGAGATGACTGCTAGTGGCACAGCAGCATGTGTCCTAATGCCACAGTTAAAAACAAAACAAAACAAAAAAAAAAAACCTGCTGCACCATGTGTGCAACTGGTGGACTAGGAAGTCAGAGTGGGACTTCTGTACCTCTCTTGTAAGGTTAGTTCAGTGACAGCAGATACACAGTGTGTTGATCAGGGACAGGAATAGTGTGACACCTACCTGTCTGGAATGGCTGGCCTCCTCTGAAAGCTAGTGGCACCACCAGGAACTGAATCTCAGCCACACGCTCCCACAGGCGCAGAACCCGGACAGTCCACGTTCCGGGGCGCAGTGGCCGCTGCAGCGGTGGCTTGTACTGCGTAAACTCCGCCTCTACATCCACACTGATGTCATAGGAGGCTGCCACAACCTGGGCTGGATCTATCCACACGATGGTAGCTGTCAAGTTGGGCCCTCTCGCCCACTTCTGTACAGCCACTGGCTCATCCAGAGGACCCAGAATCCCCCCAAAGTTCCGGAAAATCCTTTCCTTGGGGTCCCACTGTGTCCCCACCTGATTGAACAATAAACAACTTGCAGTCAACGAACAAATATGACAAACACATGGCAAAACAGCCCCCACGCACGCACGCACACACACAAACAAACGTGGTCTCAATCCATTTCGCACCTCCAGGTGTTTGAGCCTCTCAAACTCCCGTAAGTTGCTGTCCAGCTGTAGTGAGAGCTGGGGCAATGCCCACACCTCGAGAACCTCCTTTGCTCGAGTCCCTGTATTCTGTACCTCCTGCCTCACTAGGTAGCCCTGGAAACGGTCGTCATAGAAATATAGGTGCACAGACACAGGGTGGCCAATCGGCTCATACCTGGATACACAGGGGGAAAAAAAAGCATTATTTTCAAACTTAACTTCAAACAATAAATAGAAAATACCACACAGTCCCAGCAAAATTCAGGAAAAAAAACAAAACAATTCAGATGTCAAAATCAAATTAAATTAATTCTATCATTTTTCTTCACCTCTTTGTTTTGGTTATTTTTTCACGTAAAGGAACACATTTGGTCAGATTTAAAACTAGTAAAATACAAAAAGAAGTCCTGAGTCACAAACTGAAAAAATGGCCATTTTACCTTTCTTACCTTTACCCTCAAAGTGTCTAACATATATTTGACCATAAGCAGTTTCCTAAAATTTAAAACACCTGCAGATGTGAAGCATTTCCTACTCGGTGTTGCCTTGCTTAAACAATAAATAAATTAAAATTTAATGTTCAAGGTTATATAGTTAAAGTGTTTGCTTGGTAAGGGCCTTTGCCCAGAGAGCCTGCAGCTTATAATTTTATACTGGGCCAATATATACTGATACACATTTACTTATAAAAGTGAGGAAAAGTGCAGTGAACTAAGAACTGTTATACAACTGGGAACGGGAACACAGCCAGATACACAACCTCCCACATACCACATGGACTTACAGGAACATTCAGAGGGAAAAGGACATGTGCATAGCAACAACCTGCAGAGTACGTGAAGATAAAGCCTTTGCACGGACATTACTGCAGATTTGTCCACACAAATACGTAAACACCATGTCAAGTAAGGGTGCAGTAATTGTGAAAGCGAGGGACATGTCAACTAAGGTTGACCACAACAGCACGTGCGGTGGGCGGCAGTGCGGGCCCCTTACCGACAAGCTTCATCTTCGCTGTGGGTTTCCTCCAGGCTGCGGAGACCCAGGCGGAAGAAGGACGAGTAGGAGGTGAGAGCCACATCACTGAGCGCACTCGGTCCATCTGCCTGTTCAAAAAGGTTCTCCCAGTAGGATTTGAGTGCAGGTGTGCCAGGTGGGTAGTGTCCGTACAGATGGGCGTCCAGGATGTCGATGGCCTCCTGGTTCACTGTTGACTCAAACTTGCGAGCGAAAAATGTTGGACGAGTCAGTTGCTGCAGTGAGAGAAGAAGAAATGTGACATGAGTCTACATTTACTTTAGGGGTTGATGAACAGGCAGCTGTGATTCCCCAGGTATAGTTAACTGTGGGGGTGAGAATGCATTTTGTAAAAATGGAGAGCAATCACAAGCACAAAATTACAACAAATTCACAATAATCCCACACCTGAGTGCTGCCTTTTTAATCATCTCTGCTGGGATTTCAGCACCCAGAATTAAGCTGAATACTAAGTACTTTCCCACTTTTTATTTTGCCCCAGCCAATATTACAATTACGGCACAACTTAAGACCATAAACAACAAGTGAAGCCAATTGAGAAAGATATTAACCAATTTAAGTGCATTTCCAATTCATTTCTTAATTTAGTTCTTACCCATTTATACATTTTTCATCAAAAACTTATTCAGAATACACTTCAGTTAAACAGTCATTAGTATCTTCATGGTTCAATCCATTTTAATCTGTAAGAATTATTCATTTGAACCCATATAAATTATATTGCCATTTTTACTATGGACACTGAAGTAATTTCACTACAAGGTATTTTCTTTATTTCCAGTATGACCACAGCAGAGTTTCTGGCACATATGCAAAACGATCACTTCCTTAAAAGCTTTACTTAGAGGATTACAGGAGTGTTATGTCGTCCACTCTTCGGTCCTAGAAGAGTTAATGACCGTTCGTGACACCTCACAAATTACGTTTTAGCTGGCTCGTACGTTAATACTGGACAGTGTAAAAGCCACCAGAGTAACATATATGGAAACGGAAGAAATGGGTCATCATTAACAACAGCTTCTACAAACGCAAAAGCTTGACAGCGTTTCTGCGGCAGGAGAACACCACCGCCCCCTGCCGGCCAACCTGGATTCTGATGAGGTCGGTGGGCTTGAAGTCATTGGGTGAACAGCCGCACCAGTCCACGATGTGCTTGTACTGGCACTTGCAGCCCAACTTGCGGTTCCAGTTGGTGATGCGCAGGTTGTTGTCCACCAGAGTGTCACACATGTGGCTGTTGCCCAGTACAGTGTGGAAGAACGACTGCAGGATCAGGGTAGAGACATTGCAGCGTTATCAGTGGAGTTTTCAACCTCTTCTATTCTGACCGCAGATCAGCATATTTCACAGAAGTGACAGAGGTTAAGCAATCTTGATCAAGGGGTCTTGAGCAGACCAGCCCCTGAGACACAAACAGTCTGAGGTAACAAGTCTGTATCTTTAACCATTGCTACCCTAGAAAAAGCTGCGGGTACCTCGGCAGGGAGTAAGGTGTAACTGTAGAACTGCTTAAGGCCTGACACAAGCAGGTCCTGGGAATGGACGACGTACTCCACAAAGCGACGTGTCAAGCAGAACCAGTCAGAGCCCCCAGAGACCTCAAGGCCTTGGGGGATGGTTCTCTCGCCCAGTCTCCACATGTGAGAGTCACACTCGTGGAAGAGGCGGTCCAAACCCTGCTTCTTGATGAACCTGCCACAGGATAAAGAGCATCGCTACCATCAAAACCCACATAAAAACACATCAACGGATGATGAATTATGACCCAGCACAGCATCCACGGTGGATGGGCATCTGATTAACTAAAAGTATACATACATAACACA
Organism: Arapaima gigas; assembly: GCA_900497675.1. NCBI lineage: Eukaryota > Metazoa > Chordata > Actinopteri > Osteoglossiformes > Osteoglossidae > Arapaima > Arapaima gigas. The sequence continues at coordinate 111,624 of UFQX01000997.1, forward strand.
TTTTATACCTACATCTTTAATCTGCTTTTCATTAACTACATCTTCCTCTAAAATGCTGCATAAAATAAATCAAAGATATCAGGTTTCAGTACCTTGCATTTTCTCTTCCATGAGACTTCAGAAAGTTTTTGTCTCTGTGTTTCGAAAGAAACGCCACCAGTTCATCATTGGTCCTATGAAAATGTAAAGACAAAATTAATAACTAGTCTTCATTTCTATTCAGACACCATGTTTGATTCATTACTTTAAAAATAAGACTGGATTATTAAACAAAATACATAAAGTGCAAAATAATGCCAGGTAAAACCTTTTTCATGTAAATAAGTTAAGGATAAATGGAAATTAGCCTCTTCTACCTGTAATTGTGTTCTGCAAAAGAGGTAGGAAATAGAGCAGTAATTCCATTCACGCCACCTCCTGTTGTTTTGTGATAGCGCCCTTATTTGAGCCCTTTGAGTAATTTATTAAAACTTACCAAACACCAAATAATTTTTAACCATTTCAGAGAACATTCTAAACAATTTTTGGAATTAGATATTTATCCATAAAGCAGATTTTTCTGTTTTTTGGTGTTTATATGCTATTATTAAAGGTGCATCTAAGCTATTTTGTATTATGTTATAAATGCCGTTTCCAAGGACTAATGATGAAATATACTGTATTAATGAGCTTGCATACGACTCTTTCATTAAACACTCCATTTTATCCACAGCACTAGCTGACGTATTACTGTACTATGCAAACAAGTAAAGTCATGAAAGCATTTTGCTTAATGCAAACTATGATTTTAAAAAAACAACTGTTAAACCATAAAGCTACTGGTACTGAACTCATTAGCACTGCTTCAAACAGTTTTTTGTTTGACGTTAGTGTTGCAGGCACCTTGTGGGGAAGTCAGTGGCGCTCAGGTTGATGAAGAAGTCCCACTGCCAATCTTGCAAGGACAGCAGATCCTGCATGCTGCGTAAGTAGGCCTTCAGCAAGCTGGCGCCACCCCAGATGGTCACCATGCGCCAGGGTGTGACGCGCACGTTCGGGTAGAGTTCGGTGATCCGCAACACCTCGCGGTGCAGGTAGTTGGAGCGCTGGAACGGGAGACAAGCAGGTGTAAAGCACCACGTGGCAGGGATTTCAAGCCGTAAAACAAGCCTTTAAAATGGAAATGGTCAAAGGAGCCAATGAGTGCAATGACCAAACTGACAGGAAAAGAAGAAAGAGGAAACATCACAAATATGCCTGCTGGTACATTTAAAATTACTGGAAAGCATTACCAGTCGTAGCATCTTAGCTTTGGGTTTATGACTGTCTTTACCACAGTAAAACGATGGGTCCAATATGTTAAAATGCTAGGGGCAGTACAATAACACAGCAGGTCATCCAACATCAGGGCTGTGGGTTCTATCCTTGCTTACTCTGTATGCAGTTTCCATGTGTATTGTGTGCACTGGTTTCCTTCCACGGTACAAAGACATGTTTCAGGAGGATTGGTGGCTTTTACCTGTCTTTAGTGTGTGTGTGAGTGTGAGAGAGAGAGAGAGAGAGAGAGACTGCCCTGTGATGGACCCCACCTCATGCCTTATGCTATCAGGATATGTTTATCTATTACACTGGAGCACCAAAGGATGGATGCATGTAATATGTTAAATGGAAAAGCAGCAGGTCTTTTTCTTTTTAGTGTTAGGCCACTATCTTCTCCTTACGCACGCCTTTATTGCATTTCTTATTTTAGTAATAAAGAATTTTAATGGATTACACCAGTAACAAAAGCCCCAAAAATCCTTGCGACTGTGGAGCATTTTCATGCAATAAAGTTAAAAGGGTATTATCCTTACAGCCTTTGCGTGGATATATTTAGACAATCTTCTACCAAAGGGTGGAATAAAAATAAACAACATACTGGATGACATCTAAGAATGAAACAGGAATGTAGAAAAGTAAGCATTTCCCTGCCAAAAATTTCAAAATGCTTACATGTGGAGGAATTCCAGAAAGAATGAATAAAAACAGAAAAGACTGGGGAAAAAAGAGAGCCGAAGCATCAAACGCTTCTTTTCAAAGTCAAACAAGACGAGCAAAGCCCATAAACGGTACCGTTAGGTTACGATATCGGCTAACTGCACAAGAAACACAGCTGCCGCCCACACCCACAGACATGTGAGTGGCAGAGAGGCGTGCTGGCAGATTCAGGCCAGCACACAAGGACCCGCTGCCTATTCTACCGATCGACTTCTGAGACTTTCACATTAAAAAGCAAGAAAGCATCACACCCAGTCCTCAGCTGCCTGCATGGACAATTCCAATGTGGGGATTTAAATTTCAAATTAAAGTATTTTTATGGCTCCAAAGAATTGTTTAAAATATGGATGTCAAAAACACCTATGTAAACAAAAGTGAAAATATTGAATTTATCTCAAACCAATACATTTAATGTTACTGGAGAGGAAATTCCTCTGGAGCTCCCAGAAGCTCCAGTATCATAGGTGACCAACCTTATCCACATGAATGTAGTAGAAATGATCCTGGTGGTATATGGCTTTCATGAGGCGCTTCAGTTGCCGGATGGCACGGCCATGGACCACGAGCATGAACGCCACCCGCACTGGGTCACCTCCTTTGGCCGACTCTTTGTTCAAGTCTCCATCCTGCAGCACTGGACTAGCAAGGCCTGAGAAATCAAAGGGTGGTGGACTCAGTACTGCAATAACACACCATTTCACCATCTGTCACTGTCTATAAATAGACTCAACTAGTTTGAGAAAACAAAAATTTAAGGCAAAGTAGTTAAGAAGCCTGGGGTCCTATTGCCAAATCAGGTATAGAACTGCACTAAACTAATTTCAGTAAGTATGATTGAACTATAACAATCATAATACTATCATTTGTTTGGGAACTGGGCTTTGGGTCAGCATTTACACCAAAATGAGCGAACATTCTGAGTGACCTGTGGGTGCTTTATATTACGTTATTGTTATTGCCATGGGCAACACTGTACCAATAGCTGAAATTAAATTTATTTTTAAATGTCAGATGTTCTTTATTAATGAAAAGAAGTTTTAGACACTCCCATCTCTAGTGTCCCTCCTATCTGTGAGAAGGAAAATGCTCTTCCAAACAGAGAAATTGCTACTGCCTTCTCTGTCAGGAGGACTGAACATAGCCCTTCACTCTCTCTCACACACACACACACACACACACAAAAAAACCCTGGACTTCTAACTTCAAGCTCAAATATCTCACACAGATGTATGCGTTTCTTTAGCAAGGTACTACATTTCAATACAAGACCTTAAAATGCAAATGCACCCCCCTACCAACAACCAAAAATATATAATGTTGTCAAATAATTTGAGCGATTACACCTGGAATAAGTGTTCTTAATCATATTCTAATTGGAAAATTAACAGGCAACATGAAACACTAGTAAAAATTAATCACAGGAAAATTTCTAAAAATGTTCACTCAAAAAGTACTGCTAACACTATGAGATACCACTTTATGGACATGCCCCTCCGGGTGCTCACCATGCAGCTGAGGACAGAACTGAGGAAATGATTCTGGCATAAGCCTGCCCTCCTGATGCTGGCACACGACGTCGGCAATCTCCTGCCTGCACTGGCGGGAGGGGGCACGGTGCAAGGCAGACAGGGCATCTTTGCTCAGTACCTCACACTTAGGTGCAAAGTCACTGTTGAGGGGTGAGGCTCCCTCCACACTTCCTGCATCACCCTGCTGCCCTGGTAGGAGTTGTGCCACACCATCTTCGGCTTTTGGATCTGTGGCGTTTCGGCTGCTGGACGGCACTCCTTCTGCCACAGCTGCCCGCCTCCTGGAGCTGCCGCCAGCAGCGTCACTGTGGTGCTCTGGATTCCGGATTGGGACACGGGCCGCATTGGCTCCAAATCGCTCTCGGCCCAGCCTCCCTCTGCTGCGGTTACGACCCAACGCAGCATTCTGTCTCTCCCAGGTGGCGGCTGCCCTTCTGGAATCTTGACTGCTGTCAGGAAGCTTAGACTTCTTGTGCTTTTTCTAAAGGAAACAACAAGAGCAGTCAGACCACAGCCAGTAAGGATTCTTCACTATTCTTTCATCTTACAGTAACCAATAATCTTCACAGAACATAAAAATCATCTAAATTTCAATCAACTCAGACAAAAGAAAACAAGACCCTATTACGGCCAAAGTATTTTAAGTCAGGAGTGCAGGAAATACACTGCTAGGATGTCCACTTTGTTCTTATACAAACTGCACCTCTGCTCTGAATAAAATGAAAATTATTTTAAAATGCTTTAGAATTTGCAAGAGTAATTTTTTTTATAACAAGCGGGAACTCAAACCAGGAGGCCACTAGGTCTTACTAGGGCTTCGCTTTGACGGAATCTACTCCTCCTGTCCCCTCTGAACTGCTGAATCTCCTCCAGAAATCAAAAAGGTCACAAAACACATCTCTTGGGCCCATTTCTCTCCTGATCTCCTAAAAGCTACATACACTCGTCCAATACCATCTGCTATCATTACCTGCACGTGTGCCATCTGATTCTCACTCCTAAAGGTAAAGCAGTGGTAGCTAAACAACCAGAGGACGGATAATGATGATAACCACGTGTCTGTAACTAAAGCTCTTCATGTGTTATGGAATTCAATTTGTGTACTTCGAACAGTAGCGCGCTTTTGAGAAAACCATCTAACAAATCCATAAATGTACATATGATACCTTCACTACAAAAGGAAAACAGAATGAATTAAGAGGTTGCTTGAAAGCTCGGTTCTGAAGACGCTGAACCACAAACTGAGGACTAAGGTGTTTAAGAACCACTACTCTCCTCTTCACTGGGTTTAGCTTCTTGGCAGACATGACACCGCTGTCTACACTTCTGTCAGTTACAGACAATTCCCAGTATAAGGCTGGGGTTACGGAGCCGCACAGAGCTGTGGTGAGCAGCCAGTTGTAAAGTACAGTCCAGCAATGGGAAACACAAACAGATGTGACTGCAGTTTTGCCAGAAACATCTGTATTCATGGTCTAACATGCCGTAAGTGGACTTCCTAAAACCAAGCCAAACAGCGGGCAAAACTCGAGTTAAAACGGGGCAGCTTCGCTGCAGCTAAAAAGAACCGCAGAGGGGAAAACCTGCAAACGGCTGTAATATTCATGTGATGTTTAAAACGTTATACGTAAAACCTTCCTGCTTAAATGGAGAGGGCTGTGTACGACTCCAGTGGGAAAAGTGTCCTTTAATTCTCACAAACTCCCTCAACTCCGGACAGCGATGAACGTAGAGGGACATAATGTCAATAAAGTGCACGAAATAAAGTGACGTTAACTCGCTTAGAAGATTTAGAAACGTAAACCGACAGCAGCCGCGTATCTTAAACAGGTGCAAAGATGATTTTGGTCTCTCGTCTTCCCGTCGAGGGTTAGCAACACTAAGCTAGCGCCTACGGTTAGCCACAGCCCGCTAGCACTCGGGGCGAACCCCGCTCCGCTACCCGCTCGCTCACCTCCACCTCTCCTTCCTCCAGACTCCTCAAGCTCCACACCACCAACCCCTGCACAAGCAGGACGGCGAGCGCGGCGGCGATGGCGGGTTTGTACCGCCGCAACAGCTTGCGCACCCGTGCGCTCGCCACCATCTTCCGCGTTGCGCTAGCGACCCCGCCGGCGCGAGCCCGCAGGACCCGGGCGCTGACGCGGTTGGACGCACGCGACACGGCATCCGGTGGAAGGGGAGCCCAAGATGGCACGAGGAAAAAAAAGATGGCGGAGTAAACCCTCCACCCAGTCCCCACCGCCGCTGTGACGTCAGCGGAGAGTAGCGCTCGCAGCTGCAGTTTGAGCGAAAGTTGTCACCGTCTCGCCGCGGCTTAAAGAATTTCTCTTCTTTATGTATAACTGTGTTTTATCTGTGTTGCTGCGCTCAAATAACGCGAAGGGGTTTCGACTCAAAAGGCTTCTTCAGTATAGTCGGAGCTATGAACCTAAACAGGAATTTTGTTCCTGTTTGTAATGCATGATAAAGATAAAGGTGTAGATAAACTGATTCAAGTTTATGTTCTGAGAAGAAATAAAATGCACCGGACAACTGGACCAGCCACACAATGATTTTCTATTTTCTATTTGTATTTTTTAATAACATGACATTTAAGGACGTCCCTCTATACCCACTGGACACAGTAAATAATATTCAGAAGTTGTTAACTGTCATAGAGGAGTAAACATAAACAAAGTACTGTACAGTAATTATTTTCTTCCATTTGTCCAATAAAACTTAGTTGATAGGTTGGGGGGGGGGGGGTCCACAAGCCCACTCTGTCCTCCACTACAGTATTTGTGTAAAGCTGCTGTGAGGACCGCCGATAATATTTTTGATCCCCGTTTTCTGAAAAGTTATACGGTTAGGGTTATGTATAGGTTTGTGATTTCTGAGTTGTATTTACTGATTCATTTGTTTATTTTGAAGCGATTTGATTTGATAGTAGCGTTGAATTTAGTACGTTTGGAGGAACAAAGGTAACATGCCCTCATGGGATCGCAGTCGAACTGCTAAAGCAAACAGATAATTTAGATCTGTAACAAAACTAGTACCTTCACTGTCCATATTTGTGCTTTCAAGAAAATCTCCAGAGACATGTGCTCCCTGAAAGCTTCTTGAAGAGTTGCGTAGGAAGAGAAGTGGCCAGTGAACACAGTCAAGACACGTTTGTTTACCAGCGGCGACACAAGGACCAAAAGTATTGTCACTAGTTCCCAGTGAAATGATAGGGGACCACAGGGGACACACTAGACACCAGTCAACATTTGGATGACACGGTCCCCCACCCGGCCGCCCAGGGGGGGGGGAGTGCAAATATTCTCATTTTTATTTTTTTAATGTCACGAGGGAGCGGAGTTTCAATGTCGACAGTGAGTCGTGATAGCAAAGGAAAAAAAAACATTTTATCTTTACCCGTCGACATGTTAGGCATCTGATGTCTCCTCTGTGAGGCGGTTTTAAAGGAGTTTGAAGGATGACCGCGCCACTGTCCACTTTTATCTCGGTGACCAGGAACACCCACATGGGATGGTAACTGCACATCCCACCCACCCACACACACACACACACACACACACACACAGAGGTATGGGAGACCACGAGGCTTAGATGAACTCACACCTCTGGAGTCTTGAGAAGAGATGAGGTGCTGAGTTTGACGTCCTCGATTTGCGCTGCTCACATTACTTTTTTTGGGCGTTGAAGTGAAACTAGAGATCAGGGCTGGTGACAGACAAGCTGGTGGTCGTTGTCACATCTTAAGACTCCCGGATGGCCGCGCTGATCAGATCATAGGCTCAGGTGGGCGCTGTGCTGGTGGCAGTGTGTGGTAGACATGCCCACGTTCACTCCTCCTCCTCCAACAGCCCCGTCTTCATCGCAGTTCTCCGCCGACCACCTCACTGTGGTTCTGGCGTCCAGTAAGTATTCAAATTTCCTTTGCATTAACCATTCAAAGAAAATAACAGTTTTATCCAGTGCGCCAGTTTCTTAAAACCTCCTTCAGTTGTTCCAAGAGTGTTTCTTGGTTTCTGAATTATGATTCCTCTTAACTGTAACTTAGCTTTAAAGTACACGAAGATCTTTTTACCTAGCTTTGAGCAAAAACAAACAAACAAATTAAATGCATGAAATTGTACTACAAATAAAAGAAAAAAAATACTGCAGGCAAAATTCCAGTTTCAAAAATGCACTTTCTTTAACTCAAATGGCTTCTGTGAGGGTCAAAAGTAAACGGTTTAAAAAGCCTGTTTTTCTTGGCCTCATGACTGACGTCTTAGTTACAATCCTGTGTGTGACTAAAACTAAGAGGACCAGCTGGCATGAACACAACATCTCTACAGCTTGGTTCCACTAAACAGTGGATTTCTTATGTACTGCAGTGACTGATCAGTGATTCTCCACCCGTTTCTGTCCAGTCTCCTCCTTGATGTTCTTTGTGGTGATCGTGGTGCTGCTGTCTGTCCTGTACCAGAAGGACCCATTGTGCTGCAAAGTCCGATTTTATCAAGATTCCCGGCCAAGCGCTGTAAGCCCCCTCCGTAATGCAGTGCTTTGCATCCCTGGGGTTGCTGAGTATGGGAAGGCAGAATGAGAGACATTTGCTTGTTTGCCAAGCAAATAGCCGTTTAATGAAAGAATATAATGTGTACAAAGTGGTAAAATGTCACTTGTTAATTTGCCTGGGGAGGGAGGTCTGAGTACAAATGTGAACGTTTTATTGATCCTGTTACATCTTTATGACGGGTCTATTGCCTGTCTGTTTAGTGCTGTATTCAGCAGCTTTTTACCTTGGTGGTCCAAGTGCGCCTGACACTTATGCGGTTTAGTCGGCCTTTCTGTGGTCAAAATTTCGTTCACCAGGCCAAACCTTTTTTCCTCTTAAGTCATTTCGGGTTGCCGAAGGGCATCGATTATGTGATTTTGGACGAAAAATGGGATGTATATTTCAAGAAGACGATTTGAAAAGGCATGCCTGATTTGGAATATTTATCATCACGTACCCATCAGTGTTACCCCTGTTATTACTCTCGACTGTGGTAAAAGTATGTAATTTGCAAAGAATATATAAACCTAAAGAAAATTCTGCAGTGACGCCTTGTCTGGTAAAATAAAGTGCAGTGGAGGATTTTTTTTTTCAATTGCTATCTATTTTAGCAAATTTGTTATTCTACAAAAATCCATCTGCTTTAGATAATGTTCTTTTGATTTGTTGTATTCATGGAAAACAAGTTTAGGACATGACATTTATACATATTTTCAGTCTTGTTAGCAATATCAATCTATGTAAACAGGCTTAAATTATTCCCTTTTTATTGAGAAATACTGTACTGTATTTACAATGTTTATAACTGTTGACTGGCTATGATGCTTAGTTTACAGACACAGAACAACGCATTTTTCTGGACTAAGGTGTAGTTTAAAGAGGTCGTCTTGAGCCTTTTGAGGAAAAGGGGAAGGGGTTCCGCCGGCCTGAACACTGGAGGACGTTCAGTGTAATGTGATGGTTTACCAACCTCAACAGAGTGAGATATAGTAGTCACACATTTACTCACGTAGTAGTTAGTTTGTCGTTTAACGTGGTTTAGGGTTAGATCTGGAATGAATTTACTGAACTTGAAAATAACAGGTGTCAAGGTTTTGTGAGAGAATACAGCAACTATTTAAACCCTGCTAAATCTTTCCAAATGAGACAATCACGTCTAGATAAAAAGTTATTTTTTAATCCCTGGAAGATGTTCTGTTGTGTTTACATTCTGCTCTTACGGTCACATTTAGCACGTACTGGCACAAAGTTAATATTTCAATGTGTTTTATCCCTCTAAAGATTTTCAAAAATGTGTCTGAAAGACATTCCTTGCAAATGTGCCATGCATCGCTGGGACACACTCATTAAGTCTTACCTGCTAGAGCTTAAAAGCGAAAGCAACAGACCATACAACTATGCAATAGACTTTCCCGTGGTCTGTTGCTAGGATCCGTGAAACAAACCCTAAAGATACCACATTGTCCCTCAGCACAAAGGCCCTTATTCAGGCTCTGCGCAATCACTGTTTTCAAAAGAGACCTTAAGAATTTGTTGCCCACAATAACATTTTATTGGGGGTTGAAGGGGTTGGACTAGAAGGTACTAATGTTTAAGTCTAAAGAAGATTCTCAATATGGTAATCTCTGTGGATGGGGAAATAACACAAAATTTCAAAGGAGTAACATGTTAGCTTGACAGCAAAACAGTCCAGATGACACTGAGTTAAAAAAAATAAAAATAAAAACAGTGGCAGTTTATCTTAAACGGTTGTTTGTTAACATTTATAGTGTAACTATTTCCAGGAAGCTCTGCCGCAGCACTACAGCAGCAACCAGACATTAGTGACACCCCCCTGTCGGGAATACCGCTCCGAGGTGGCGTATGACAACATGGTGGCCCAGGTACGTACTCAGGGGTTGTACTTAGAGTTCTAGTCCGAAACACGTCATTTTTGCCAAAAAAACAAAAAAAAACAAAAACAAACCTCTTACTAGCGAACCTCAACGTTTAAACACGTACAGCTGTGGGAGGTGTTGGAACAAAGGAGGGAGACCCAGTCTGCTGTTACATTTATTGAACCAGAATCCCTTGTTTCAAGACTTCTTCAGCTCTATAAGAACAAGTGGAATTCGCATTTGAATGGAAGCTCAAATTAGCCTTTTCTTGTGCAACAGCCAGGCCAGCTGTTCCTTGTTGGGCAGGAGAGCAGTTACCAGCTACCACCTTTGGACGCCCCCCTCCCTTACCTCCCCTCCTACGAGAGTGTCCGCAAGAAGGACCGCCAGCGACAGGTCCACGTGATGATCGCGGACCGATTCGGCCTCAACAATCCCGTCCTGGCTGAGGTGAGCCCGTTACGTCTCTGAATTTCTATACTTGCAAAGCTAGGACAGCAGACTGGCTTACAAGACGCGCCAGCAGAGCGTTGTTTGATGTGTATACTGATCATTTACTGAAATTGTTATGCAAAGTGTACACAACACTGCACACATTTAGTCTGTGCTGTTTTGCTTTCCTTCTGACGTTCCCCTTGAAATTACCATCATATTCACGGGTGTGTTATTATGAAAGTGTACCACAAAGGATAGAACTTGTAGGTAATATCCTGTTATTAGTGGTTTGTTTTCTAAAAAGGCTCTGTCTTGTTGACAATAGCCATACCACAATCCCTTGGAAAAAAATGAGTTTTGTGACATTTAATTGCCCTGCAGTAATAAAGCTCTCTGCCAGTTTTATGTTTTGTTATTTCACTGGGAAAAGAGAGGAGGGTGTTCTTACTGTTGTGGGGCCTCAAAAGCAATTAACAGATAAGCGTTAGAAAATGGGGCGCCGGGCCGATAGGAGCTGAGCAGGGTTGGTGAGTCTGTGCTGTATACAGCTCTATTATGTAAATAAATACCACATATTTGTTGACGGATTAATCACTGGTTTTCCCTTGGAATGGATTGTGGGTCTGCATCTCTAATGATGATTTTTCAGCAGTAAACAGACTTAAACCGGTGCTTGAACTCCAGTTCCACACAATAAAATTCAACAAAAGGAAAGAGCTCACCCAGTTAACGTAGAGGAACATCTGATACACGTTTGAAGTACGACTATGAAACACCCCCCCCCCATTATATTTCAGAAGGCTAAAGGTTCATATGTGTTTCTTGGATGTGCATTACATTACATTTGTTTTTTGAGAGTTTGGAGGAAAACCAGTTTGTTATTGTTGTTCTAAAAAATTCCTTTGGTACTTGCAGACAAAAAAATTGGTCAAACTTTTACAAGTAACCTATCAATTTTAAACATTTCCTTGGCCTAGTCATTTGAGTGACTGTACTGAATATAAATACACAAGAATTGTTTGAATGACAATATTTATAATTAACTTTTTCAAAGATATCGCGAAAACTGCATTTAAATTTCTCCGCTTATGGACGTTGACTTCTTTGGGGAAAATCTGCATATTCCTGATACCCGTTACAGCATTACATATATGATAACACTGTTGTCCTCATTTGTTTCCCAAACCCAGTCACCGCCAACGTACGAGGAGTCTGTTCATCAGGCCTTTGAGAGCCACAGTTTCGAGGCAGCTGATGCCACCCAGTCACAGCTTGTTCATTCAAGACCTGACGTGTCCTCTGCTGAGCTGAGAGACATGGTCACACAGCAGCATGGTGACAGCACAACAGAGGTCCATTTGCCTGTCTAGGTTCCACTGTGAGAGAGACTTTGGACAACCTTCTGAAGAATCAGTGACAAAAAGAGCCACTTCAGAAGCTTGGTCCTTGAGTAACACTAACACTAGTTTAACACACGTCCTGCTGTGTCAGGGCTGGAATAACCCAGGTGACTCTGTTGGAATGAATGCTGGAGGACTGCGTCGGTATGAAGCGGTGGCCAATTTTATCATAGTCTCGTTGTGTTTATTGAACCTTTACATCAGCAGCACGCCCTCTGAGTATTCCTTCCTATTGGAGATGCTGCTAGCTTGTTCCTGCCTATGCTGAGTTCCCTGAGACTTATATCTGGGTCATTAAGTTAATCCAGGACTGATGATTTGCCCAAAACTGCTTTACTCAGCTGCCAAGTGTCACTGACTTATATTTAACTAGATTTAGTTTAAACGGTTTTAGCAGAGCTGAAGGGCATAATGACGCCATATAAATGACTGACAACCATAGACGGTTCTGACATGGGACATGTCAGTTAACATCACACATGAAAGCATTAACCTGAGAAGCATTTGGCTCATGTTATTCATTTCTCACCGAATTACTCTTTAACTAGGAATTCTTTCTAGTTTCTTCTTTTCAGGTGTAAATAAATTACTCATTGTTGTACTTTGAGCAATGTAAATGCCAGCACTGGCTACTCTTTCCCACTGAAATTTTCCACATGCAGTATTAAATTTTTCCAATTTTAACACAATATAACAGATATAGTACATTCTTCAAATGAATAATGCATTGTACAAAAAAGCACCAATCAAGCAGTCCACAATCTTTTAGTGTTTCACATTCAAAATTCCCTTACAGACATAAAGGGGTGGATAGAATTATTTCTATCGACTAAAAAGGAGTAGAGCCACTAATAATGTGCATTGAGAGACTGGACAGTTCTTTAAGCTGGAAAGGCTTCCTTTTGTGGAGGGTTGAGAGGTGGTTACCTGCTGCACCTTCCAGAAATCCAGGTAGTTTTGTGATGATTTGGTGAATAGGGATGACACGGACATCTCACATTATCCGAGTGTAGGTAATTAATAGGCACTTATGCTATAATAGGTAGTGCTATAATATGCTGTTAGCTTTATTCTGTCAACGAAAATTTTCCTGTTTAAAAAAGGCTAAATTTGTTTCTTTGCCAAAGTAGACATAATAATGCGCATCCCTCTCTATTTAGTTTCCCCAGGCATTGTAATTTTTCATGTTCTGTTATTCTTAACTCTCTTTACCATAACACTGATGTTCCAAATAATTGTCGTTTATGATAGCAAATTTTGATGTTATTCAAAGTATCCCTATATTTACCACAATGATACTAATATTGATTGAAAAAAAAAAACAGCCCCATTACTTGTGAGCCCCATTCCAGCTGGTTTTAATTCAGTCTGACTAACAAAGATATTGTATCTAAAGATATAAAACATCCAGATATTGCTTCATATGTTCCTGTCTGTATTCAGTAGCTTATATGGCAGTGAGAAACCAGGTGTTGCTGGAGAACAAACAATGTTTTGGGGGCTCAACAAGTTTCCACGGGTAGCTTCCTGTGTTCAAGCATTCAAGAAGAAGCTTGTATGATGATCAGACTACTTTCATCTGTAAATAAACTTCTTTACATTTTCTTAATTTCCTTTGTAACATCTTTCAGGTATCTTTGAGAGCTGGTTTTTTAAAATCTTTTAATGTTGAGACTGAGGCTATACATTCAAGTATTTGGTATTTGCCGTTTCATGAGCATTACTCAGGTGCAATTCTCTATCACTGTAACAATTAGCTGGTCCAGGAACTTATTAAAATTTGTATGAAAAACAACAGACATGGATAGTCAACCTAGAGCATAACAAACTCTGAGCTACACAGATTTTATGTGCATGCATGGTGTAACACATTTCAGCATCAAAATACAAAGTTCAGACTGTAAATGTTCTGCAGAGTAATGCCTACGTAAGACTGTCAGAATAAATGAAAATGTATTCATTTTGGACCTACATTATTTATACAGCTTGCAAAAGTTTATTGAAATACAAATATTTGATACTTTTGAACTAAACCAAGTGTTCCTCCTCCTCCCAAGTTCTTCTGCAACACTTAACATGGGGTCTTTGACACTGTGGACAGATCATCAGATCTATCCAGTGTATAAACAAGTCCAGGCCACAAGTGTCAACCATTATAAGCTGACATTGATAATTTACAGTTCCCAAGCAGGCAGAGGGAGCCAACATCATAACATGTCCACAAGTTTAAATTTTCCTTCCTGTTTCACTGGAACAACGTTGACAAATGTCTTGTACAGCACAGCTCCTTCAGGAAGCTTTGTGATGAGTTTGACTGCTTCAATAGTGCGAGGCCCAGGTATATACACCTCTTTGGTGTATCTGACAATACCATCCTCAAGGGCATACAGTGTTTTGTTGGTTCCCATTCCAACCTTGTAGATAAGGATTAAAGGCAGAGACAGATTCAGTGGAAACGTACATTTGAATTTACAACCATAATTTTAAACAAAGATGTAAAATGAAACCTTACATGTGCTCCTGGATGCCAACGAATGGCTCGCTGTGTTGCTAGGATGTTGCCGGCATGGACAAAGCTTCCTGTATAACAGAGAAGAAAAAGAAAAAAAAAAACTCAAAAGACTAATACAATCAAATAAACAATACAAAAGGTTTTGTGAGAGCTTAGCATTTTTAAACTGCTGTTTCAATTTCCGGGACATCAGAAGACAAAACAGGTGATGAAGACGGACAGTGATAGCAGCAAACAAACAAGCCAGCTTGCCAGCAAAATTTCTGTATTTAAAAGAAAAACAAATTAAATAAATGAAAAGGTAATTCACCATCCAACTTCTTGTATCCGTATCTGCGACCAGGACTCCCTGGACCATAGTTCTTGCTGCTTCCCCCCGCCTTCTTAGAAGCCAACCTTGCGAAAACTGCCAGTGGACTCTGAAATTGTAACAGTACACCTGGCGCAAGAAATGTTATTGGTTAAAATTCGGATGGAACATGGATGCTGACTCCATGTAGGCATAACAGACAACTACGGTGTATCAATGACGGCTACGTCAAAGTGCAAAAACGGCCAAATGCAGACCAAACGCTGCACAAATCAATACATTTGCTTCAAGTACAAGAAAGACTACGGACGGGTGTAACAGTAACATAACCTTAACACAGATTTAGCTACGAATTACTTATTCATTACCTGTTCTGGACGGCAGAATCAAGGGCACGAACGCCATCTTTACCACATGCCGTGAACTCTCACCTTTGTCACGTGACGCGCACGCAGCACGCACTGCGAAGCGTCACTAGGGAACGAGGCTCCTTTGTGGCTGGGGAAAAGACGCGGGAAATTCGGGTCAGCGGACCGTTTCGATGGTTCCGATGGGTTCGAGCGCCGAGTTGTGACAGGTAGTTACCATCAGCGATTTGTATTTTGTTTTGAATTGTATGTTTTGAAAAACATATTAAAAGAGCACGAATGGAGCCGGCCGTGGTTACACACCCGACCACCGTGAGGTAGTAGTTTCACATAATCGTGTTTTTTTTTTTTTTAAAAGTTAACTACATATATCAGCGTTCTGTACCTGTTGAAGTTTTAATGTGCTAATTGTGGTTTTGCTAAATAATATAAATATCATCAGCTCGGTTCAGTGTCTCTGAGTTCGTCAAAACATATCTGGAGCACCGAGTAGTCGAGGATATGTTGAAGAACACGTTTTAAAGGTCCACTAAACCATAACTATAAACACGCTATAACGTGGGTATTTACTTACCACCACCAGAGTAGTTTACTTGGTTTTACCTTCTACAGTAAACTTTGCAGCACAGAGACAGCAGACAAGAAGGCACTACACAATAATAACCAGGGGCTGACGACCTGCTGATATTATTCTGATTTTAAGGAAATGTATTAAAGTTAGCAAAGGTTGCATAAAACTGACTGGGATTGGTGTCAGGATGGATATTTTTCAATTATGGTTGAATAGAATGAAAATGCTTACATTTATCCATTTACCTGGCAGATGAAGGGTGTCCAAAGAGCCAAAAAAGGACTGAAGCATCATGGGCGGCATCATGGAAGAGGACCGATCCACAGACTCCAGTGACGTGGACGACCTGCCCAGTTATGGGTTCCTGCAGCGTAGATGCAGCCAGTCAAGCAGAGCTCAAGCGAAGACAGCTGACACGATGGCTACTGACAGTTTGGACTTTGAGGACCCAAGCTCACCACCCCCTGCTTTATCCCAGGAAACCTGTGCGGTTGGGGTAGGAGGTCAGAGGGATGTCGTGATGATAAGCAGCGAGAGTGAGGAGGAGGAAGCTTATGTGCCTCTTAGCATGAGGCTGAAACAACGCCTCGGTGGCCCGGCTACATCTGTCCTCTTCCTGAACCCAGATCAGACCCTTCGCACTTCTGAAGGCCAGCCTAACATATGTGCTTTGCAGCAGCAGCTCAAGATCAACTCACAACCAGTCGTCCACCGCTCCGCCCCTTTCATCCCTCGTCCTGAAGAAGGTGTGAAAGATGCTTGCTTCACAGGGTGCCCCGAGGTTTTCCACACACTCTGTGCTTCAGGATCTGGGCTCTCTGTGGAGGCAGGATCCTCTCCCCCTAAGAAGGAAATTGCCAAATGCACTATGGCAGAGATAAAGGCATCTAAGGATGATGGTCTGAGGAGGAAGGTGGGCAAAGAGTCGCGCAGGCTGGAGCTCGAGAGGCAGAGAGCTGAGAAGAAGGCCCTCGTGGATGCTGTCAAGGCTCTAAGGCCCGAGGAATGCATCAAGCACATGGTGGTGTCAGTGGATCCAGGCAGGTGACCACTTAACAGCGTGCATAACAAAAAGGAGGATCTGTGGGTGGCACAAGTATCATGGGGGTCCACTCCCAGTCCTGCAGGGATTCTGATTCTGCAGCTTTTGTTATCTCTGTATAAAAAGCTACGTCTTGGCACAGAAAGACATGACCAGCACATTTCAGGTCCACCTATCTACTTCCACTTTGTTTCAGATTGTTTTCAGCTGGCATTGTGACTTCTTGTTTCATAGCTGTATAGATGCATTTGAGTCGTTGTCATACTGTAGTAGCAGTTGAAGGGCCAGGAGACAGGTTTGAATTTCAGCTCTGGCTGTTGTGCCCTTAAATTAAGGTGCTTTGGAGAAAAACATCACCTAAATGAAAAAATTCAATGAATTAAAATAATATTTGGGTTGAGAGAGACTGCTGGGTCCCAACTTTCAATGTTTGTGCAGCACTATTGCAGGTCGAGGGTGGGGGGGCACTTCTGACATCTCTCCAGGCCCTGGGCTGCAGCTGTGCTATCGAGAAGCAGAGCATCTCCCGCAGCGTGACCTGGTCCAGGAGGACTCCTGGCACACGGGCAAGTGTAACTCATTGCTCACAACCACAATCGGTCAGCGACTACAGGACAGATAAACGGGATTAGTCATCGCTGCGGAAGCCAAGGCTCCAGCATCACGGTTGGAAGGCAACTGCCACACCGAAAATACGACAAAAAATAGCCCCCAGAGTTGGCAACAACGCTAAGAGATTTTAGCTTTTTACAAACAAAAATAACAACTGCAATTTTCACCAAACACTTCATCCTGCTGAAAGAGACAGAATGATTTTACAAATGGAATACCTGCAGAGGCTACAAAATGTGTTCAGAGGAAATGCTTGGTCATCATGGCAATATTACATTTCACTACACATGCGGGTAGCATGGTAAAATTGTATGTTCCTGTGGACAACAATGTTATATGTACAAAATTAGCAATATTAGTGTAAAACACCCTGTAGTGCTGTATTGCGCTCGTGCTGTGGCACAGCTGCCTGTGTATTTATTTACATGTTGCCTTTTAAGCAGCTACCTAGGCATATGTTTGCGTGTTAAGTGTAAAGCATCATCTTCAGTTGTTCCATATCTAATTCATTTGCTGTTTAATTGGCAGGCTGGAGAGGAACACGGGGTCGCAGAGTCTCATACGGTGATTCATGTGCCAGTAGATGACTTCATCGGCATGGTCCACAACTACAGTCGGGTAAACCGTAGGGCCATGTTTTGGGTTAATTCTGGGACCATCCTGGCGGTAACAGTAAATGTCGCAGATGCTGATGTCCTTCGTGAACACGTGTGTTTTCTTGGAGCTGCACTGAACAGTCCTTTACGGGAATAAAAGAAAAACATGTCGTAATTGGTGTAGGGAGTAATTCTCTCTTCAAAATCTGTTCAGGTTTTCTCTTTTCAAGTTCTCTCCTCTTTCATTTTGCTTTCTGTTGGCAAATTGCTTTTTTTAATTGGTTTTAAACATTTTCAATTCTTACATGGCACGTGCCCCCTTCGCAGGAGCAGAGTGGTGTTTCAGTTGATGCTGGTCAGACTCTGACAAGCTGGACTCTCCTGCTGCTGGCCCAGAACTCTGGCTGCACCCCCAGCTTGGCTGTCATTGACATAGAGAAGTACTTCAGGTGAGAACGGGGCAAAATACTGTACATAACAGACCTTCTGATTATTCTGCACCGGAGTCATGGTATCCCTTGACAGTCGATTCCCTTGCTAAGGACAGATGCAAAAGCAAATCGTGAACGTCCTTTCCAAGAGGAACTAACGTTCTCTTGTAGAACGATGCATCTGATGTCTCTTGTTTCCAGATCACAGAAGTCACAGAATCACAAGAAGTACCGTGAGGCTGTGCTGGGAAGTGACCCAACAGCTGCTTTGGGGAAAAGGAGAAAGAAGAAGGAGGGCTGTGGGAAGCTTCCAGAAGTGTCCCGCGTGGCAATGGAGGAGGCATGTCGTATCCCTTCACTTAACAGAGAGTAGATTTTAAATATTGTGATGACACCCCGGTTATTTTGAATTACCCAGAAAGTAGACTAATTTTTTCTGTCCATCTTTGCTAATATTGCTAAACGCTCGTCACATTGTAAACTCGCTGTATAGAATAAATCTGTTTGTTGTCAGCTTTGATTATTATATTCTCTCACATTTGACACCAGGCCCTGGTAGACCTGCAGCTGCACACTGGGGTACAAGTGCACTTCCTGGCATCCTGGAAGGACTTCTCTGACTACATCACAATGTCAACCAAAGCAGTTGCGGAGGCACCTTTCAAGTTAGCGAGTTTAAGATGTAGTATATTTTCAAATGCAATATGCTTTCAAGTGTGTGAGCTTGCGCAGCTCTAAACCGTGCGAGTTAAGATGTTCACTCAAAAGCATGCTGTGAGTGCGTGAGTGTAGGGTGTAGTGTACCTGGATAGCTGCTGATCACTTGCCTGGAGGTGTTTATATGAAGGCGCCTTGCTCAATTTTCAGGCCTGAAATCAAAGACTATTGAACTCGCATGCCTGAATTGTGCATCTTGCACAATCAATACTCGTTTTTCAGGAGGGAGAGAGAGAAGATCGGCTTCAGCTTCTGCCTCGAGAGCGAGTGGGCAGGGGGTCAGCGGGTGGACCGGGACGGGAAGGGTCTGCTGCAGGTGTGGAAGCGCCAGATCCAGCAGCTGAACCGGGTCAGTCCGGACATGGCCAGCGCCGTCATCGCGGCCTACCCCTCCCCACGGCTGCTGGCTGAGGTGATTGCACACACATACACACACAAGCTGGTCAACAAGGAGACTTGTACAAAGATGGAAATAAAGTATGTGCACAGCTTGAGTTTATTGCCTACCAGTTTGATCACGAAGTGATCTTGACAGTTGTA
The DNA here is from genome assembly GCA_900497675.1 of Arapaima gigas. Taxonomy (NCBI): domain Eukaryota; kingdom Metazoa; phylum Chordata; class Actinopteri; order Osteoglossiformes; family Osteoglossidae; genus Arapaima; species Arapaima gigas. The sequence continues at coordinate 131,111 of UFQX01000997.1, forward strand.
TTTTGTTTTTGTTACTGTAAGGCAACTTTAAAAATGTAACTGATAAGGCCAAGCCCAAATTAAGTTACTAAGAAAAAGCGAAGAATTCTTTTGCTTAGTCACCACGGATAGTTAGAGTGTTCATGACATTTAATTTTGGGTAAAACATTAACTGTGTGTTTTAAGAACATGCTTTGCAATGTACTTTATGATCATTGTTCTCTCTAATGCTTTGCCAGGGGCTTTTTTGTAGTAATGCAAGAACAGTTAAAAAGCCAGCAAGTAAATGATCTTTGATTTATTTCTGATTTCTGCTAGTTGAAACGGCATTCTGTTGTGAGTTTCAGACTTCCATCTGGTGAACATTACAGACCTTTTCAGTTGCTTTTACTTGCATGTGTTGTGGACAGGCCTACGGCAGGTGTACGTCAGACCGCGAGAAAGCGTCGCTCCTCTCGGACGTGATGATTCGCCGGGGGGAGGGCGTGACGTCCACGACTCGCAGGGTTGGTCCGGAGCTCTCAAAACGTCTCTTCCTGCTGATGACATCATTAAACCCCGAGCAGGTTCTTGACTCCGGGAACTGAGGACAGGTGGGACACCAAGGGGAACGCTGGCATATGTGATGTTACAGGAATACTTCATTGAAAATGGGGTGTGATGTGAAACTTGTGTTTTAATTTTTTTTATATGCTTGCTATTAATTATTATTAAAATATACTATTAAAGCCCTGCCATACTCATTTTAATTTGGCATTTAATTTTCAACTGCCTTCAGAAGCCTTGCTCTTTGTAGCAGTATGTTTGCATACCCGACCTTGTAGTGATGCTCGAGTTTGTGGCTTTTTCTATTGACAACCACTATCTTTTTCCTGCATTGTTCCTTATTCATTCTCTTTGTGAAGTTCAAAAGACTGGGTTTTAACTGTTTGAACAAAGGGGTATTGTTGTCAGCCTCTACAGCCTTTTGGTAAGTGGGTAAGAAAGGAAACAGCCAAAAGAACAAGAGTGCACCAGTAACAGCGTTAAGTTTTGAACGCGTTACGGTGCTCCGAGTCGATTGTTGTCTGTGCGCGGTGTCCTCACCAGAGCTAAACTCCTTCACCCAGAACAGTCCTTTTCAAAGACACCCAGCTACACTGCGATCATTTCGTTTTTCGTTTTTTTTTTTGGATGTTTGCTGAAGCCGTCCTGGTTACGAAACTCTCTCAAGGGTGAAAAAGCAATTATGTGGGGATTTTTAACGTGCAGTCCTGTGGTCAGTTCTGCTTCCTAAACTGTGATGCCAGCAGTTTTCCCTGGAGGATCTTTCATGCCTGCCAGAGAAACGACAGCGATGACAGTAAAAACCTGAGGTCTCACTCCTCACGCCCTTTGCCATGCTGACTCTGTGCGTGCGATTCAGCTCAGTCGTCGCCCCCGTTGAGCACGGTATTTGCTAAAAGTGCCGTGTGGTCTTGGTTCTCAGTGAGCATCGACCGCATTGACTCAGGCGTGTACCGCTCACGGCTCATTTCCAGCACATTAGCGATGTGGCACCTGACCAAGAAGGGTTTCGTGCGCCTGGAAATGAAAAGCGGGGTAACGAGCCGTTAAATGTGCTTAAGAGATGAGCCTCACATCATGCCTGTGTTTCTGAAGGCAGCACTTTATTGTGTGCCATAAGTCAGGCAGGGTAGGAAAGAAATTGAGGCTAAGTGCGAGACTCCGCCCCCACTCCCCCTCTCTGTCAAAGTGCCCTGGGTCCCGAACGAGGAAGGGCGGGAGGGTGTTGCGGCGAAGCGCTGGACCCCACAATCTCCTTCCGAGTGCGGGCGGTCCCTCGTGAGGAAGGGTGGAGGGAGATGCGGAAGGTTAAGTGCTGGATTCCACCCCCTCCGTCTCCAACTACATTGGGTTCCAAATGAGGCGGGGTGGGAGGCAGCTGAGGCTAGGGGCTGGACTCCGCCTCCTCTCTCCCAGACTGTCCAAGGTTATGGTTGTGGAGTGGATGCCACCGTGAGCAGAAAGCGCTCTGGGGCCATTTGTCACTGTCTCTTGCACGGCCAGTTTGCCTCTCGCAGGTGTCAGCGTTTGAATTTCGCTCCCGAGCGTGATGTATACCTCTTGCGGCGGTTCGGCCTTTTTGTGAAATTCAACCGATTTTAAGCAATTCTGCCGCACCGTGCCTCACGTGTGAAAAACTATTGGAAGTGAAAATTTCCTGGGTTGACCCCACAGATGATTTAAAATGTTACTGGAAAAGCGTAATAGGCCAGCCATATGGCAGAGCAAAGCATGAGCGCGAACCCACCGTACTTGGCTTAATATGCGACATTCATTACATTTTAAATTTGTCCTCAGTGCTCAAGTGTTGCTAAGAAAATTCTGCGTTCAAAATGTTTACGTCACAAATGAAGACTGCACTGTTATGATGAATATTCGCACCGAGCTCTTCCCGTTAGAGCAGCTCACAGCAGGTAGCGTGTGAAACGTCAGTATCTGAGGAACTGCACGTTTCAGCACCGATCACAGACACAGTGTGTACCGCACACTGGTAAGAAGACAGGAGTAGGGCGATGGGAGAATTTGAAGTAAAAAAGGAAAATGGATGAGTGAGTGGGTGCTCTTGCTGGGAAGTGAACATACTGTAGCAGTCGGTGGTACTCAAGGCTGCCCCTATGGGCAGGGGCAGGAATTACATTTAAATAGTTTTGCTTGCATTCGAATAGTTTGGAATCTGTTCGACTGTGTGTGTCTAGTGGGGTTGGCACAGTCCTTGTGAGTGTAAAAGGTGGGGTTTTGTGGTTGACTAGCATCTTGGAGAACCGCGGTCTCAGGTTTGAACAGGAAGCATTGCACACGCGCCTTGTTGCTGTTACCCGCTGCGAACAAACACAGAATTATGGAAAGCGCCTCGCTCGTGACAATACTCCCAGCAGGCCCCTGTGCTTTCCCACCTCTCTGCTGGATCATAATGGGAACATGGCTTCTGTTGGAGACCTACAGCCCCCTCCACGAGCCTCTGAATCACCAGGGCGATGGCAGGGCCTGGCGTGCACCACCGGGGGGCGCACTTGATTCACACTAAAAGCAGGCTAAGAGTATATTTAGCTTGAAAAGAGTACAGGATGCATACGCAATTTTGATAATGGACACTGCGACGCTGAGAATTAAAAATTTAAAAATGTACACGGAAAAGAACCTTTTTAAGTATGAACCAAGGCTTTTCGTAATGACTCTGCCTGCAGGTACACGAGCGCATTCATACATGCAAAACTCTCGTGCGTATTTTATGCAGTGACTTTTTAAATAAACAGCATGCTGCTTGTGATACATACAGAGAACTAAAAATGGCCTTGATTTTAAATAAAAGGCAGACCTTATGAAACTACCGTGTCGCCCTCCCGACTCGAGGTGGGTGGGTCTTTGCTAATGCAGCCATTTTTTCGTTCTATCCTGTCAGCTCAATGAAGTATTTCTATTTGTAAGGAGAGCGCAGTAGTGTTTTCTCGAACCCGAGGGGGACGATATCGCGGGTCTGCCGTCCTTGGCATCAGAATCCGGCCTCAAAACTCCCCGCTACAATGCTCACGGACAGGAGGCCTTGCAGCTGAATAGCCGCAGTGGTTTAGGCCTCTTTATTCCGTAGAACATTTTAATTCCCTCGGCTCTTCAGCTTGGAGCACCGCTGGATCCCTGGGTGCCCTTTATGCTTCTTGTTTACATGTACAGCCGTGAGGGGTACCTGACTGACAGCTTCTGTCTTGTTCTGTAGAGGCGCAATCAGGCGGGAGAATAATGTTCGCTGATCTCCTCGCCGATGGCCCACTTGGCGGAGCGTGTTGACGCTCCATGTGAACGTTTCAGATTTACTTTTCCTCCCTCCCTCCTCTTTCCGCTTTACTCCGCTACTCCGTCTGACTCGCGAGCGCTTTTTCCATTTCTGCCGCCCCTGTTCTTTCGTTCCCTGCCTCGGAGGTTTGTGCAGCGGCGCGCAGACACACGTTTCACTGTTTTGCACCTAAAGATTCGCTTAAGTTCTTTCCCTTTGCAAACATCGACCTCTGAATTTGCTGGGATTTATCCACACAGAATATCGTGTGATGCTAAGTGTGAAGCTCTTTTAAATGCAGTGGGCGTGGCTGCGGATTCCTTCCCTGCGCAACAGGACTTTTTGTGGCATTTTACCCAAACTACACCTTCGCAGGCCGCGTCTCGGCTACACGCCGAGCACTTGGTCGGTGACTGCAGGTAAACCGTGTTTCTGGTGTAACGTTGCTGGCCGGGGGTGTCCGGAGCCTCGCGCTACCCTGCGTCTGGCAGCAGTGACGTGCTCCGGCGCCGGGCTGAGCGTCAGCGGTGGCTGCCTTCAGTATTCATGGCGCACCGTCGCCCTCCGGGGCTTTTTGTTAACATTCCGATCAGCACCGAGCCAGATTGCTCGATCCGCAGAAACAAATTGGGAATAGGCTTTGATACATTCCCAATAGGAGGGAAAACAGGGACATGCGACACACATGCACTCTTGCGCAGAAACGACGCGTACAGAAAGGTGTTTATTAACCGTGTTCCTGGGCTTCCGTTTGCCCCTTTACGACCGCTCTGTTCTCGGATGCTTCCGGTATGGCAGCCTGTCATAAACCGAGAAGTGTAACAGGTCCCACGGGGAACATACTTCACATGGCCAAGGTTGCTGTCGTCTGACTTAGCTTTTCCGAGCCTGTATATTTCTCACCTCCTCTGCAGGAGGTGTCTACCCAAAGCACCCAGTTTACTCTCACCAGGAGAAACCCTGGGATAAAGGAGGACAAGTGCGACAGAAGGTGCAGGTCATCACGCCTCCTTTCGTGGCTTTGATGCAGTGCTTGTTTAAAAACCTACTCCAGACACAACGGGAAGGCTGCACTATGTTTCCATCTCAACGGTGAGTGTTTATACCTGCAGTATCACATTTATAGTTGTAGTCATAGTTCCCGAAGCAGAGGGTGTGTGACAGGGTCAGGATGCCAGTTTGTGCCAGTCATTCCTCTAAACACTAAGGGCAACTTAGAGTCACCAGTCCACTTGAGACATGTGTTTGGACTGTGGGAGGAAGCAAGAGGAAGCCCACGCGAACGTGTGGAAGACATGCAGCCAAACTGACCTGCCACCAGCCAGGCTCTGGTGCTACACACTGTGCCAAAGTGCCATTTATACGAGAAAAAAATTGCACGTATGACAGTCGACTAAATATTCACACATGAATGTACGTTTACAGTATTCATTACTCATTCTACTAAAAGGTCATTGCAAAAATGAAGCAACGTCATGTCATTTTATTCACGTCCCGCTTGTTAGCACTTTCACTCGCGGTTGTGTGTTTTTTTTTTTTTTTTTTTTTTTTTGCCTTTGTCTCTTCAGGGTATCACATCAAAGACATTAATCTGGTCAGCATTCCAAATAGAGCGGACATGTGTGTGTTGTTTTCCTTCAAAATATTCACGCCTTACTGAGAGCGTCTGCGAGATGTTTGACAAGGGATACAACACCCTCCCCCCCACAAACCGAGCCTTGATCTTCTTACATTATATTTAATTTTCTCCCCAAAGCCTGAAACTTGGGGGTTGCTCTTTTTCTGTGCGGCCCACGTGCGTGACATCTTTATAATTATGTACCTTTTGAATTTATTCTGAGAGCTCGGTCATTGTGAGCTCGATAAATTTGTAGCTGTGTTTGGCTTTTCCAAGAACAACAGCAGAAATAACTTAAAAAAGCGTCTGGTTCCTGCTTAGTCACATTATATGTTGTGTATATATATTAGCAGAAGATCATTTGGAGAGAAAAAGCATTTTATTCTACTCTCCTTAAAAGGTCTAAATTTGTACTAAGCAAACCGCTACTTAGCTAAAACGGCATGAGCCAAGGAGCTATGACCACAATTTACTCAAAACATTGCTATTTGAATATCCATTAAACCTAAAAAAATACAAGTTGTGACGCGAGATGAGAAATACGGCAAGGTGCAGTTTTATAATCCGCACGGCTGCTCTTAAAAGCGTAGCTATAGAAAATGAATTGGGGGGGGGGGGCTGTACATTTGTGCTCTCAAACTGCGATCTGGAATCTATTAATTGCTAGTGGGTCGGAAAATAAGCATCACAGAGGAGAGAGTATGAAAGTCAGGAGCTGCGGTGTGTAAACACCTACCACCAGTCAGCAATCTGTAGGCAACATCACGCGCCTCCCAGCTGTTTGCTGGGCCTGTGTATCTTCTCTCCTCCTGTTGACTGTCCATCTGTCAGCACACGTTCTCAAATACGTCATTTCACTTTGCCACCGTTTTGAAAATCTGCCACTCTGTCAGGCGTCGCGCTTGCATCATACAAGACCGTTTCTCTAAACGATTCACGTGAACGAACGCGTCGGCGGCGAGGACGAATTAGGTTAAGCGGCGCTTCGGATTTAATTCTGTAACCTGGTGACTGTTAACAAGAGGGAAATTATTTGTATTTATCTGCGTGTGCTTTGACCCTGTTAAGGAAATGGGACCAGTTTCTGCTCTCACAGCGTCACGCCCTACCGGACAGCACCGGAACCAGACAAAGACGCAGGCGTCGTCGGTAACGTCTCTCGCTAGAGGAGAACGTAAAAGGTGAGCCGATAGCCAGCAGGGGGCGCAGTGGTTAGAGCCACTGCTTTCTGCTAGAGCGGGCTTGAGCTGGAATCCCGCTCCTGCTGCAGTAGCCTTGATCGAGGCACAGAAGTTGAGTTGTTTGAGCAAAAAATACAGAGAAAGTGTCTGCTAGATGAGTTGATAATAAAATATGAGCCGCCACGCCTGAAACTTCCATTATTGAGTCGTTGCTGGTTTCCAGGTGTCGTCGTAAGCGGTTGTTAGATCACTTCGTTCTCATGTTTCCATTAGTTTTTCTATCTGCAACATGCCAACACAGTAGCAGACATGACTCGGGCACTTTCCATCACTTGAGCGCTGTTGGAAATTGAATGCGTCGCTTTAAAACTTGGGCAAGGACCTAATGAAGAGCGAACGTGCCGTCCGTACCGCGTTTAATGCCTTATCACCGCTATTTTTACAGATTGCAGCTTTGACGTGCATTTGTGTTTCCTCCAACTTAACTAAAAGCCATTTTTCCTTCACAAACGTCCCGCTGAAAGCGCTCCTCAACTCAACAACGTTTAACATGATGGAGCAGCACCGGCAGCGCCTCGGTCGCATCCATCACCGCTCGCAAAGGTATTTATGCGCCGTTTCCCATAAATAATGCAGACTTCAAAATGTGCACTGTATTGTCAAGGCTTGGGGAATTATTTAATTTTCCGGATGTGTAATAGTGATTGATAGATAGATAATGAGGTCATTATTCAAAGGAGACTTTGGTGCGCTACCATTAAATGGGGTAACGTTGCCTCCATCCTCCCGGAGTTCAACTTGCTCCCGATTTTACAACTTTAAGCAGTCTGATGAGGGGCGACGTTACATTTTCTTAGTAAACAGCCTCGCTCACTCTGTGCAATGTCATTACAAGGGCAAACGTTCAACTTGTACCCAAACTGCTACCAAAAGTTAATTTGCCTGGCGGCTGTTTGCGAGCTTCTGTATGCAAATGCGATTTTATTCATGCTTGACGTGTTTGAAAAGCGGACTTAATGTGAATTGATAGGGAAGGACGCGTCGTGCTGACCACGTATAATCACTGCGAGGTTTATAGGTCTTATTAAACACATATTAGAAGTGCTTAAATATCTATATTTAAAAACGTCCCTGAAACAGACTCACAATTAGACTGCAAGCCTTCTATTATTACAATCGTGATTTGTCTGCATGAAGTTGCTGGGCCAAACATAAAAACAACGCGTACGCACCGGTTCGAAGCAAAAAAAAACGCGAAGCTCCGGCGCGAGGGTCCACCGTATAGTCACAGAATAAATAATAATACTCAGAGAACTATAGATAACAGAATTATTCGCTCCATCCTGGTGCGATTCATGTGCAGATTACAGATTTTGCGATTCATCAGTTGTGCAGAGTGCATAGATAAACCGCAAAGTGCTACATTAAAGTCACAGCCACAATTATTTGTGCAATTTAAATCCTGTAGGGCCCTAGAAAACGCGGCAATGTAGACCAGCGCACTCAAAGCGTAATTGCAGAGAGATACGCGGCACGCAGAGGCTCAGGACGGACTCAAGTCGGGGCAGCTCGGGCAGCTGCTAAATGGGTCACTTTTCAGAGTGCGACTTGCTCTCATTGAAGTGAGTCATTTTTACACCGGGGGGGGGGGGGGGGNACACAACTGACTGCAGTACAAGGTGATTTTAACTGGGGGGGGGGGGGGGGGGGGGGGGGGGGGGGGGCACTAAGAAGGGATATGTAGACTATATATAGACTGCCAGCTGTTGTTGAGATCGTCTTTAGGTCTTGCCATCTTCAGTACCGGTCTGGAAGTCCACCGAACTCCAAATGTCACGCGTTTACATTTACGTTTATCCGTTAAGGACACGCTTTTGTCCGGATGTACAAACTCGGAGCGAATAGCTTTAGATGTGGATTGGGGATTACGAGAGTTTGTTTATCTGATGCCACCGTTTGTGGCTGCGAGCGCGGCAGAGGCAGCAGAGCGGAGAGGAAAAACCATCACGACAGACGGAGCGACGCAAACTTTTGGCGCTCTATCGAGGTTAAGGCCCCACTTGTATGGTGAAGGGATTCAGCAGCTTTGAGGGGGTCAGGGGAATCCATTCCGTGGCATCAGATGAAAACAGAGGGGCTTTTGATTTTTGGTAGGGGAGTGCAGCACCATTGCTCGCATGTAGGGGGTCCTGGGTATAAAATGCAGGGGGGGGGGCAAAGCCCCAGGATCGATATAAAACGTAACACTTATTTCACACAGGGTAGGCAACTTAAACCTGAGGAGGAAGCGGGTACAGAGCTGGCTATCTGAAGGCCGTTGAAAAGAGGAGCCTAGTTAATTAAATACACAAAATTAGCATTCATGCAGAACAAGGAGTGACGCTAATTTACTACAGGAGAGATTAATAAACCTTAAATGCTAGAAGCTTTAAAAAACACATGTTGTTGTGCATAATGTTGCGCACCCCAATGCTCAGCATCCTGCAGAGAGCGTGGTGTATTTCTAAAGATATTTAAAAGATTTTTTTTTTTTTTTTTGTCAAGTGGAATTAGAGACTATAATTATTATCTTATATGATAAAGTGCATTAAATATTCTCCATTTAAATGTCTTGTGGCTGAATTCTCGCTCCAGTTTACCGCAGAGAGCGAGCCTGACCTGTTTTCCTCCATTCTTTTCCGCATACATTAACGTGTAGTGCGGCGTAAGGTCGAGATTACGGAGCGGATGCGAAATATACGGCACGGGAAAACGCCGGTAGGCACGTCGGGTCAGAGAGGTATTGATCAAACGTGTTAGTGAGAGATCCTGGCAGTGATTTCCCAGCAGGTGAAAATGGGAGGAAGTAAAACGCCCCAGTTTGAGTTATTCCGTTAGATTACAGGTCCCTCCGCAGACCCCCCCCCCCCCCCCCCCCCCNCCCAGTTTGGGTTATTCCGTTTAATTACAGGGCCCCCCGCAGACCCCCCCCCCCCCCCCTTCATATTTCTACAGGAGCCACGAGACGGTGAAGCGTAAACGTTAAATTCACAATAACCGTTAATCCAGAGATAAATTACTGCTGACGTGCTTATCGACCGCACGGAAATATGCCGGATGGATAACACGTTACTCGCAGTTACTCGCTCTCAGACGCAGGCCGATTTCGGGAACTCGGAGGCGATTCCCGGCTGAGACAAGCACGTGACAAAGAGGGGAAAGATGCGGCACAGGAGTCTTCTTCACCCGTCCTCAGTTACCACCCAGTCGCCTAGCCGGGTGACGGAGAGCATCACGGGAGAGGTGCTCCTAAGCTACTCACAAGTGGGAGGGGGTTAAAGCGTGCGTCGAGGGAAATGAAGAATTAGCGGAAAAGCGTACGCGTCTTCTTTCGACAGGCCCCAGTAGTTCGGCTGAAGCGAGTGCGGCGCTGAACCAGCAAAACCCTAACACTGTCAACACCAGAAGAGTTAGTGGCCCTGCAGATATCCACCCCTTGCTTACCTTCGCCAAACAGCTTCTGCGCACTGATTTAATTTGGCAGTAAAGCAGACCTGTGTTACTTATCTGCTGGTTGCATAAATGATTTAGAGTCATACAGAATTTCGAAAATGTAATCTTCATAAACCGTAACCCTGACCAGGATAAAGCAATTAAACGTAATGGAGGGGTGCACTAAAATCACAAATCTTGGGACTGTTTTGGTAACATCTTTTTTCCAGAGAGAGAAGAAATAAGTATTTAGAAGATATTAAGAGAATAATTAAGCCACTTGGAAAAACATAAAAATGCGGTTAATGATTGTGATCTCAAAGGCACAGCAGTGATTTAAAAAAACAAAAAAAAGCTAAAAAAGAAAGCCTAATAACCTAAGAACATATTCGCTCTGTTTATATTTACTCGATGTTCCCACGCTGCGTTCTAGTTTGTGAACATTAGCGACCCTTTAGCAGCCCCTTCTCCCGAAACGCCGGCTTTCGAAAGGTCACGTTGCAGAGTTGCTCGGCAGCATCTTACAGCCTCCTCATCCCGATGCAAACAAAACACAGGTATCAGACGGAACCGGGAGACAAGCAGTCCCGATTCCTGCAGGTGGGAATGCGACCAGCAGGCATCTTTGAAGGAGAACTTCAGCCGCTCCACCCCTTCCCTTTGTGACACGTACGCTCCTGCTGCGTTTGGGACGCGGCCGCCCTGTTCGAGACGGGTCCCCTTTGAGGAGCGCGGCACGGCGGTGCCACCATGTTGCGTAAGAGTCCCGCGCTGCCTGTCAGACTGTCAGCCTTCGAGTGCGATGGCATCTTCAGAGGCTTTCTCGTGCCAGCATTGCTGCAACTGCAGATTCCCCGCGCTTCGAACCACCCACAGTCTACCCCCTGCATCCTGCCACACACACACACACTGCTGAGGATCGCCAGGAGAAAAGGATAAATAAAGAACAGGATGAGCCGCAGATCGCTTTAATGCGCTGTTTGGCGGAACGGGGCAGGGGTTTTGTTCTAGCTGGGATTTAAATCAATGAAGCTCTTGAAGTGGTCAGAAAATTGGCTCGTGCACGGCCATTTGTTGCGATGTGACCGCGGGCCATCGGTAGGGCTGTCGGCTCACGACAGTAAACCTTCGGATACCGAGCCTCGTAGTAAAATCACTAATAGTGCTGGTTGTCACAGCCGAGATGACACGTTTGCCTCGGAGGCAGCGACTCAAGTTGACGAGACAACCAACAAACAACGCTGTAGTCGTGAGCGCAGCGATCGAAACCAACGCCGTCATGTCAGCTCACACGCTGCTCTGACTGAAAACACTTTCTAAGAATTAGCCAGTGGGTCCTACTTTTATCACCAATATCCTATAAAAGCTACCAGACTCTCTATAGAAAAAAAAAAAAAGCATAATTATGCAGCCATTAATTTCGGGGGAGGAGGAAGAGAACTATGGCACCGATTTAAAAAACAAAAAGCATCAATATGTTGCCGTTTGCTGTAAAGCGATAGTTATCGGCCCTGGTTCCAGTTCGAACGGATACTCACTTAATCGCTCAAATCATTTAAAAATCCCAGAGAATAGAAGGTGTGAAATTTATCATGCGCTGAAATGAAAACATTCCTGCGGTAGCATATTGTGCACATCTGCACGCCGATCTTTGCGTGGAATATACGTTTTAAAATCGGTGAACATCTCCAAAGATCTGGCAAGGGGGCTGACAGAATCCCCGAGACGCGGCAAACTTCGGTCCGAATTCTTCCAGCTCTCGAACAAGTCCGACCAATTAAGAGCTGAGCAAGAAATTATTATTATTATTATTATTAATAATAATAATGCACAATATTCCTCCAGTATGAGGGCCCAAAAGCTGTATGTTATTGTTTGCGACCCCCTTTTAAGCCCCAGAACAGACCTGCTTATTTCATTTCATGCGACAGTCAGATTTGCTGCCACGCTGCATGCATAATGTATGGCCCTCGATGTCAGCGTTTCCCATTCCCTCCTATTTGTAGCCATCAGATCCTTTCCAAACCCTTATTCATTAGATCGCCGCACTCGAAACGGGAAACGCGCGAGGACGGGTTACGTCGATTCCTGTGTAAGCATGACAAAGATATATGAAATCGAGAGCCAGTGAATGAGCGAGTCACGGTCCCCCTGTGCGGACGAGAGCGGCGCGGTTGCTTTGCTTTCGCTCGACGGCAATAGAGGCGAGAAGCAAACCTTGCAGTTGCCGCGTAAACAAAAGGCGCACGAGAGCTTCTGGGCCGTGTAATTCTTGTCCGTCGACGTCTCCTGGCCTCGTGCGTACAAGCCGGCATCGGAGCTGCCGTCGCCTAGCTAAAAACAACCAAAACTGAATTTCCAGACCAGAGTGTGAGATGGCGAGATAATATGTTTTTAAGCTACTTGGATTAACTGATATTAGTGGAAATGTGATATACAGTTAAAAAAAATATGCAAGTATTTTATATGTAATAACCCACCAATGTGTTGGCTCTGACAAAATGGTGATTTCAATACCGGTGCAACATTAGACAGTAAGTTAAATTGTTGAACATACGAACTGGCCAGATATTCAGAACTGACACAGTAGACGCATTCAATAGTCACATTTCTGTAGAGAACCGCAGCTTCCCAGTTCCATCTTGCATACTTTGCATTTTAAAGATGAATAAATCTCAATATTTAACAAGCACTTTGGCCGTGTGTACCGCTGAGGTGTACTGGGATAGAGGAGTCTCAGGACTGGAACCCGAAGAGCTCTGTCCACGCTGGAAACTTCCCGAGATGTTCTCAAAAGTTATACTACGTCCCACGTCTACTTATACCGTGCTGAGCGAACCCCTTTTTGCTCCTCCTGTCCAGACTGACCCGGATCGATCTCTAGAGAGGCCCTCGCTTTCACAGGACCATCCCCATCACGGTGGACTCTCCCTTGGAAGCCTGATGCATCTGCAGCTTCTCGCTACATCTCTCCATCAACCCGTTTCCTCCTCCAGGCTCTCGGAGGCAAACCACTGTGTTCAAAGTGTTCCGGGAGCCCCTGGGTCTGCAGAGAGTCTGCAGGTGGGAGTAGACTGTTTGGCCAGAACCGACTGAGCGCCCCCGCACGCACCGAGGCCTCTCAGCCAGCGCTCTCCACCCCCCCCAGCACATGTTCAGTACCTTATAGTGCTGCTACACAGCGCCTTCAAATTACTCTGAATATTTACCCACCTCACTACCACTCAGAGTACAAACCCTGACCGTTTACGGTCTCTAGAAAACCAAATTTAAACGAAAAGAGTGAAAAACAAAGGAAGGCCGATCTATATTAGTATGCGATGTAAAATATAAAATGAAATGAAAGCAAGTACATGTCCAGCGCGAGGCTCACGCAGCTGTGGGTGAATGAAAATTTAACAGCTCCGAGATCAGCGCGCTGGTGGAGATGAAAGCGCAGCGTCTCGATATTCCGGGGCATCCGCGCGTCGTGCTACCTAATGACTGACAGCTCCGGGAGGCGGCGATGAATGACGAAACGCACCGCTGCGATATTCTCTCTGTGCTTCCAGTTTCCCGCCGCACACGAGCCGGCACACGGTCCGCCGTGGCGCAACCAAGATTTTCGGTCCGCAGACAACTTATCACTTAATCCATCCATCCCGGTTACCTTCAAACCTGGAACCGGACGACAAAGAGACGTAAACGTCGTTTCGTCGCTCGGCGACTCGCTCGCACCTAAAGCGGGGTCACAGCATATCCTTATACGATTATCCCTAAACGTGGCTAAATATTAAACATCCTGCAGCCAAAGTCCTTTTCAAACGAAAGGTCGCGGGGTGCAACGCGTGAGGATTCTCTCCCGTCTCGCAATGTAAATATCGGCCTGTATCGAACGTGTTAAAACGGTCCCGGCGCTGCAAATACACCCCGCGGACAGGCCCCCGCTGTTCGGCGGAGTGAAAGATGGTCCGGGTAGCGGAGCACCAGATTGCTGTGGGGCTCTGAGGAAAGAGGCAGGGAGACATCAATGCTTAACAAAACCAAGCCAGAGAATAATTCAGTGCCACTGTTCTGGAGGTAGAGCTTCAATCAGCCTCCAGCCAGGACGCAGCAGGACCGAGAGATGGAGCGTACAACCGAAACCAGCGAGGACGACTTCTCTCCTTTCGGCTCGTAATCGAGGCGGTCACAACAGCCCCCACGCGGTGCCCGCTTATGCCAGCGGAGTCCTGGGTCTTGACGCTCTCCAGCCGTTTTGTAAGAGTTTGATAAGATGTCTATCAGTTTGAGTTATTTGGAAGTTAAAAGGCGTAAAGAGGACCGAAATGAGAAGGAAAAAAAAAAAAAAAACTTGTAAAAGGCAGTGGCTGAAGTGATGTTGAAAGTCGAGAGAGAAGAGAAAGACCACGAGGCAGACGTGGCAAACAAAAAAGGGATTTCTGAGGAAAGTACGCAAACTTTCATGGGCATGTGCCTCGCACCCCCCGTCCCCACACGCCCAAGTCAGGCCTTTAAATGTACCGACAAAGACTGTCAGGTGGAACTCCAACGTGTTTCTAGATTCTTCAGAAAATACCCCCAGTCCACTACCTTGTTTCTGCTGGAGGTCTGACCGATCTCCCCCCCCCCCGGTTCTTCTCTGTGCTCTGTGGAGCGTGTGTAGAATTCGTCATACTTTTGCTCTTGTGCGTTTTACTCACACAGTCTAAAGACACGTAGGGAGGAAGGCAGTTCTTAACCGCTTCTGCGTCCGTCCCCTACCTCAAAAAGCCACTCGAATGGTGGCCAAGGATCAACTGTGACTCTCTATACCTGAACTTAAGCTGCGAGTGCAGGGCTGCGCAACACCAGATGGGCTGAGCTGTGGCCCTAAAAATGGCTGCGATACAGTATCGCAACACACTGGCGCTTTACTATTCATCATCTACAATATGCATATGAGTCAAGTGTAGACCTTTCACTCAGTTTTTCCCCGTTTCTATTAATTATTCACTAAGTCACATTTTACAAACACATTGTTTAGCTGTTTGCAGCACGTTGAGGCTTTGGCCCTTTTCTAAGGGATGGAAGTTTCCACCGCACCTCCACTAAATATAGCCAACGGTATCTTCAAACAGGGACTGTAATAAAATATTAAGAGATTAGCGATAGAACTTAAAGAAACAGCGTTCTGCTCGCAAAGATGAACCTGAGAGCAAGCAAATGCACTCTGATACTGGGCCGGGTCCCTCCTAAATATAGGGAATTGGTTTGGAAATTTAAAAAAAAAAAAAAAAAAAAAAAAAAAAAAAAAA
>UFQX01000998.1:3297-130789 GCA_900497675.1 Arapaima gigas
GGGGGGGGGGGGGGGGGGGGGGGGGGGGGGGGGGGGGGGGGGGGGGTGGTGACAGACACGTTTCCAACGGCGCGAGCCCCGTGTGTTGACAGAAAGTGAACGTATTTATCCGTCCTGTTGACTAACAGGAAAGACCAAAGTGCGCGGATTCGGTCGGTTTAGTCATTTGTCAGAAAGCAAACAGAAACAGAAATGAAAGCGCTGAAGTGGGGAAATAAAGTGCTGCACAGTTCGCGTGACGAAAAAATAGTTTGAGGAAAAAAGTTGCATCGACGTTGGAGAAACGAGGACGAAACAGCAGTGTGACAATAATGCAAATGATAATGCAACCGAAGCATTAGTATTACTTTAGTGCAAGAATAATGAAATGACGAAATAATAGTCCCGTGACAGTGAATTGAACGGTGTGACAGCTGTGTAACAAGACAAACACAGTAAAAATACAGGAAAATGCAGTGAAAACAGTTATAGTACAAATAAGTTCTGGAAACATAAGTGATTAAATTAAAAATGGAGTCTAAATTCCAGGCACAGTTGCTGTTTTACATCCAAAACGTCACATAAGATACATGCAATGCATATATATGTTGCACATATAACTTATACACCAGAAAAATGGCTGTTCATTGACTAATTGAACATATGTGTTACATATTATTATTGATCTAATTGTAACTGTGTGTCTGGGTGGTGTGTGTGTGTGTGTGTGTGTGTGTGTGGTGGTGGGGGGGGGGTGTTAGGTGTGTCCACTCTATTTCCAACTCGTGGAGAATGGAAGTGTTTTTTATTTTTATTTTTTAACAAAGCACATGTTCATCTTAACTTTGTTTCCACCGGGTGGTTCTGCCTTGTCAACATGTTTATCATCCCTCCTGGGGACACATATGGGCCTGCATGGACCCACAGAGATCCATAAACATATCCACCATTTTATGCTTTTGACTCCAAGAAAAGTTGTTAGTTTTTTAAGGCCCATATAAATATGAATAAATATTCAAAATACAAGTATACTGGTTTCTACAGTTGTACTTTTGTAAAAAAAGTTTGTTTTTTTTTTGCTTATGTGCTGCTTACACATAATGATATTTGATCATTCAAACTAGCCCAGACTACTGGTTTTTTAAATATATTTCTGAATAAATATATTGCTCATGAAGATGTTTGCATCTGTTATGTTGATGTGTTTTGGTTTGGAGCTTCATGGGTTCGACTTTGGTTTAGTCTGTTTGCTTGTTTCCCTCATGTTCATGTGAGTTTCTTTGTACACTCTATACATAAGCAGATGAAGGCTGTGATAAACCACTTCTGTGCTCTTCATGCTATGAAATGTACCAGGGTTCTTGCAGTGAGTCACATTTGACCCCTCATCTTCCAAATGCTTAAGACGGACTCATTTCTTCAGCGTTTCTTGAACCCCCCCCCCTTCCCCCCGATGATTATTTACATTATCAAAATAAGCTTTTATATTTTTCCCGTGTATATTTTTTTCTAACTTGGTAACATACTGTCATGCATCCTTATAATTTGATTTGCTGTTTTTTTTTTCATTTATTTGTGTAAGATGGCCTGGTTCAGAGTAACCAGAGTAACCTTGGCTAGTTTATTCATGAATGTCAAATAGATACATGGCAAAATTATTTATTAGTTTTTTTTGTAAGTCATTTTATAACATTAAATGACATAAAACATTAGATAAAATGTTATAACAAATAACATTTACATTTCCTCCAGGGGAATGTGCTGAGTAGTGGCTTTCAAAATCCTAAGAAGTTTAGGCATCATCTATCTGTTGATTTATTAATTTTATCACAGTGAAATCTTGGCATTGTTGGCAGTAGGCAGGGCCTGTTGAGAGTACCCCTGTTTGGTGTTCTCACTCAGGTCCTCAGTCAGAACCACATGGAGTTGCTTGTTAAGGTGTTGCTGAGATGGTTCAAACTGTGTTCTGCTTCGTGGCCAGTCCTCACTAGCCCTTCTTCTTGTTTCCTAGGTGACAATGCTTTCCTCATTCGCCATTCAGCCTCTGGGCGCTGCCTGGCAGCCGATGGGGACCAGCTACAGATGGCAGAGTGTACAGTAGCGAACCTCTGGAAGTGGGGCTCCGAGCACCGGCTCTTTCACGTGTCCAGCCGTCGCTGCTTGGGCCTCGAGGTGCGCAGCAAGGCTGTGCGATTGTTGGACTGCGCTCCAGCAAGCAACATGCTGCACTGGCACTGCACGGATGGAGTCATCTACACCGCCTTCCAGATGGCCCTGACCGTAAGCAATGAGAGTGTCAGTGCAAAGCGAGACTCGACTGACCAGTGGACAAGGGACGGTTCCTTAGAGAACATCTGCGAGCAGCCATACCGGGGTGAGTCAGGTAGAGACACTGCCACAGTGTCTGATACTGTCTGTCACTCCATGTCATTATTACTGTTTTAAAATTATTATTAGTTTTGTTCCATGAGTTGGATCAGCAGGAGTATTCAGAGAAGTTGAGTATTAACAGCATATTGGCACATTGAGCTGGACGTGTAGCAGATTAAACATCCAGGCATTGTCAGGGTTCGCTGTGGACAGATACTATATGTTGTTGGATGGTCACCAGTGTGTAAATTTTAACTTGGATTTAAAATAGGCAGCACTGTAGCACAGTGGGTGGCACTGATGCCTCACTCCTTCTAAGCAATGGGTTTGGATATGGGTTCAAATCCAGATCAGTCTGTGTTGAGCTTGCGTGTTCTTACAACACGCATCTTGTGATGGACTGGCAACCCATCCTGGTTCTCTTTGGTCTCACAGACTCAGGACCTCTGCAAACCTGCATTGGAGAAGTAGTTATTGATAATGTATAGATGGTTGTGGCTTTCATTTAATATCATAAGCATTTGAAAGTTTTTTTTAAATTGTATTTTATTTTCAAAAGAGCCCCAGTATGTTTTACAGAAAGTAATGATGTTGCTGTTGAATGTTTAAACTGTGTACAGTACTTCCAAATAATTTGGGAGCTCCATATCAGGCAGCAGGTTGCATAGTGGTTAGCTGAAAGACCTGGATTTAAATCTGTGCTCCTGCTCCAGCACCCTTGATCAAGGTATTTACCCTGAAATGATGCAGTAAAAATTAGCTAGCTGTATAAATGGGTGTAAATATTTGGAAGTAGCTTAGTGTGCAAACTTAATGTTGTGTAAGTCACTTTTGAGAAAATTGCCAGATAAATGATATAGAAAGAGATGTGTTTAATGCCAGAAATGTAATGTTATCTGAGGTGCAAAGAGAAAATTACTACTGAAACTCAAGGTTCATGCCTGCAAACCATTGAATAAAACTCCCTGGTTGAGGCTCTTAGTTGTGCTTGCAAAGAACTACCACAAGTCAGATGTCTGTTTCTCTGTCTGGGTTGGGGCTTATTACAGTAAACTTTCATAACTGTCCTGCTGGGAAATTGTTCTTGGGATGCCAAGTTGGCTTTAGAGTGCTGTTCAAGCACACAAATGGGGAGATGTAACTGATGAAGTATTATTCCAGAAAGAACTCTCCTTCCTTGGATTCAGATTGCCAACTTCACTGCTGTCATATGATGTTTTTTAATGCTGTGGTGTAGGGGAAGAGGGTGCCAGGGGTGATGTCATTGCTGAAATTGTCTGTTCTTGTGTCATTCCCCCCCCATGCTGACAGTCATGCACACTACCCTGGGGAATTCCTATGGGGCACCCTGCATCTTTCCATTCCGCTACAATGGCAGCTGGTACCACGAGTGCCTCCCTGACGACTCTGGCGATGCAGCAATGGCTGGACTGTCCTGGTGCTCAACCACGTGGGACTTTGACACTGATGGGAAGCAGGGATACTGCCTGAAGCCTGGCAAGTTCACCCTTGGCACACTGGGAGTGGCAGAGACATCGACCACTGAGAAATGTGACTTGTGACCCATTGAAACAGAGAAAAACTTTATTGATCCCAAAGGAAATAGTTCCATATTTGCCAGAGCCAGCCCCCAGCAGGTTCATGCTGTTTTACCCTTGAGAAACAGTTGTGCATTGGAAGGCAGCAGGTAGAGTAAAAGTTATTGAACTTGCACTTGGCTCCTATAGGATTCAGTTTCAAATTCAATCTCCTTCTGTAGTCCCTTTGATCAAGATATTTATCCTGAATTGATACAGTAAGAATTCCCCAGGTGTATAATTGGATAAATCACTGTAAGTCACCTGAGAACAATTATAGTGACATACTGAATTATTTACTTTGTGTTTTATTTAGTTGCATTGTGTGTTCAGTCACAGCTCCACCACTCCATTGTTGTCCAGTCAAATTTATAGCATCCATAGTGGGTGTAATAGTTAAAAATGTTACAAATGTTATTGCAGGTTGCAATAGGTGAAACATTTTGCAGTTGTACAGTTGGGCACCTGTTCTGTAAACACAGAAGTGTGTTACGCATATTGTTCTTTACTGAATACATAAAATAGCAGTGCAAACTGCGAGCCCACCTGGGCTACTGGGGCAAAATTTGTGTAGGAGGAGCTCAACAGCAGGGTGAAAGCAAAGCAACTTACAGGTGTCTTGCATGTCAGGCACCTGCTACAGAAAAGCTGGCAAGTCATTGTGCCTTATGTCCACATCAGACTTGTTCACCAAATGACAAATATGAAAAAGCTAGTTTGCAGTAAGTGAACTCACTCATTCCCCTGGTGCTGCGGGTTGCATACCCAGCATTTCTTTCCTCCCTTCAGCGTGTCTCTTGCACTTAAGCGAACCCTTCCACACCTGAGCAGGAGCTAAGTGAGCAGGAGGACAACAGTCTGCCCACCACCCACCTTGCCCCGGAATGTGTAATAAGGCTCTTAGCAACGACGGCTCTCTCTCTAATCCTTCATTAGTAGGGGGTCTGGCTGCTGACTATTCCTCTCAGAAATGGATTTAAGTGCGATTTATCGAATACAATAAATACACCGTATATATAAATCCATATATCTGTAAATATGAACTTAATAAACTTGCTAGTTACTGTATTAAGTACAGTATTATACAACTAGGTCCTGGACATACTCCATAGGGTTCTCAGTCCATGTTGGCCAGACAATTTATGCAGTTTCTGCAGCTTTTTTGGTTGCACAGTCATTCTGCTAACATCCCAACCTCATCCCAAAGATGGTTTACTGGCTTAAAGGGTGGGGTCTGTGCAGGAAATTGAGATAAAGTAAAGACACTGCCATGTTTGTGGAACCAAGATAATGTGTGTTTTGTAACAAGGCACCTTGTCCTGCTAGAAGTATTTGTTTGAGAAAGGCCAGACCGTCTGTTAAGGTATGGGTGTACCTGGTCAGTATTTGTGGTATGTTGGCATGCTGTGGTATTCAAATGATGCTCCATGGTACTAAAAAAAAAAACTAGAACACCACCCCCAGTCAGTATTAGGCTACTATATAATACTAGATATGTTAGTACTATACTTGCATATATCCCTTGTTGCTCAAGTACCCTGCTTTTTTAACTGCATAACAGCTGTTTGTTACATTGTTCGAATTAATATTTTATTGTATATTTTTAAAAATTTCATTTTTTCATTTTATTCATTATACAGCTGGTTTAGGGTCTCAATTTGCCCTGAAGCAGTTCCATTTCAGGTACAGTTCTCAGTGGTTCAGAGGCAGGGTTCCCTTTTGGTGTTTCAGCCAGGAAACCAGATTATTATTGCAGCTTGCATACCCTAACTGATGTCCCTCCTGCTGTGTGCAGAGAGCGGCTGTGGACCTCTGTGGCTGGAGAATCCCCAACACGGACACTGCTACCAACTCAACCTGCAAACAGCCGTCAACTGGCACACTGCCCACGCATCCTGTCAGAGCCAGCGGAGTGAGCTGTTGAGCATCACCAGTATTGAGGAGCTCAGCCTCTTCAAGGGTGAGGAGGGTGCCCCCGAGGGCTTTGTGCACACTTACACTTGTGCTCACAATAACACTCACATACTTGTGCTCACACTCATGCTTATTCTGAAGGTCCTAGACTGGGGTACAGCAGGGGGCATAGTGGTTAATGCTGTAGCTGCCATGAGGACCCAGGTTTGAATCCCACCTCCTGTTGTAGTAGCCTTAAGCAAGCTACTTAACCTGAATTGATAAGGTAAAAATTACCCAGCTGTATAAATAGGTAAATAATGGCATGTAAGAGACATAGTGGTTGATTTAACTGATACTTCTGTTGTAAATTGCAAAAAACAACACAGTGGAAGTCGCTTTGAAGAAAAATGTCATATAAATAAAAGCAAAGGAACTTGTATATCCAGCTGCACAGCAAGAAGCCCACTTTGTGGTATGTGGTGAGAGCTTTTTGCAGCACGACGGGG
Source organism: Arapaima gigas (assembly GCA_900497675.1). Taxonomy (NCBI): domain Eukaryota; kingdom Metazoa; phylum Chordata; class Actinopteri; order Osteoglossiformes; family Osteoglossidae; genus Arapaima; species Arapaima gigas. The sequence goes on from UFQX01000998.1 coordinate 9,626, forward strand.
CAGAGCTCAGGCTTGCAGCTTTGCTGCAGCAATGCACTGACTGCTCCGTAGGTCAGAGAAGCCTTCAGCTAGAGCTCTGAGCCTCAGCTGTCAGCCACAGGAGACACTTCTCCAGATCATGCTGCAAAGCTGTGCTTTTGTTCCATAATCATACTGTGAAATCGCAAATATAATGCTCACATGTGATTTTGAACCTTAATATAGTGTAAAAATATAAACACCTATGAGTATGGTGCAGGTTTACTTCACGGTCAGTTTAAAAATTTTTCATTATATATAAAAGACTGATGGACTTTTTGGACATTTTTGATTTATTCAAATATCTGTATTAAAATACCATAATAGTTTGCCTTAAATTTAGCAACATGTAGGGTTGTATATAATTAAGGAAATAAACTAAATATGCATATATTTAAATTGTTTATACTTATAAACAATCACACATGATTATAACTGTAAAAGTTTTGTTTCTGCCTTGCCATGTTGTAGCCAAGTAATGTTCACATGGTCAGCAACATGGTCATGGACACTTTTGCCAACTGTTAGCCTGGAAATAACATTGAAAAATGTAATCCTATGTGTAATGTGCACTTAGACTTGATTTAATAAAAAAATTATGGTATGTCTACAATGTACTCATATATATGCATATCAATAGTTGATGTACACATATAATTAGATGGTATATGCATCATTAGGTGGAGTACACATATTATTAGGTGCTTTACACATTTCAACTAATAAGGCAGTATATACATATCTTTAGGTGGTATATGCATATCATTAAATAGTATACACATTTTGTTTGCTAGTATAAACATGTCATTGGGCATTTCTGGTAATGTGTAAACGTGTGTTCCTGTCTGCAGACCGGTCAGACCTTCCAGCTAAGGTGTGGATTGGACTGCAGCAGCTCGATGCAGATCAGGGCTGGCAATGGGTCGATGGCTTGCCCCTCGCACTGCTCCACTGGGAGGCGGGTGAGTGTCAAAGTTGAGCCGAGCACAGGAGGGCAACACTACCGTACACCCAGTAACAAAAGCACTGTTCAGGGTTGTCCAGGTCACTGGCCTCACTGTGTCTGGGCATTGTTAGAGCTGCTTAATGGTACGCCAGTGTTCTCAACGGTGCCTTTGTGACACAGCTGCACACGGGCTGCTTGCACCAAACTCGGAGATCATGGTGCCGGCAGCACTGTGTCACACTCTCAGCTGACATATAGCCACAGCATTGCAGTTAGGGGTGTGGGTTTGTGATCAGAGGAACAGTAGGGGCACAGTGATGAAGGATTTGAACCCGTTCAAGTTCCTGGGATGCACCATGTGACACTGGTGACAGTTATTTTAGTATGAACTGTCCACTGTTTATAAAAGTGTATGCAAAGCAACTTAAATTGTGCAATATTATTATTATTATTATTATTATTATTATTAAAAGAAGAAGCAGAAGATAAATACATGTTCTGAATTTAACAGCTAGCTAATTTACTGAGTAGTGTTTATTGAGCAGAAGGATGTTAACTGCTAATATTATTGATCATGTTTATTAATGATGATTTAGTTGAAAAAATAATGCTAATAATGGTAATGATATAACCTAGATGCAGACCCTTGGTACACCTACCAATTGTCCACTTGTGTTTCCCCAGGGATGCCAGTCACCAACATATTCAGTAAGTCAGACTGCGCAGTGATGAACCCCAGGGGCTTCTGGGAGTCCACAGACTGTGACAAGAAACTGCCGTATATTTGCAAGAAAAGCTTTAACGAGTCCGAAGCCAAGTCACCAGGTGAGCTCCTCTGTGGGGTCTCTATTCTGTGCTTCTGTCTCTTTAAGCTAATTTTACTTACTGTTTTTTCCCTTTGGAGTAATAAGGAAGAGTTTTTAATATTTGAACTTTGGAAATTTTATAACTTATTACCCTGAATGAGGTGCGTATTTAATAGTTCATTGAATTTAAACGGGAGCCCATGATCAGAGAGCTATTTGCCGGCAGCCTCATAAAGGATGATTTTGGCGTGTATTTTTTGACGGAAACAGTCCCTATGGCACCTATCAGGTGTGATACGGGAGATAAAATTGTTTTCCATGTTTATAGCTGTAACTGAAATAACCCCATCTCCTAATACACCAGACCTGTGGGTAAACCGGTTCACAAAGTGCGAGGCTGGCTGGGTACCATGGAATGGATTTTGCTACAAGCTGGAGAAGGAGCAGCAGCTGGCCATGGAGGATGCCCAGCAGCGCTGTACAGAGCTAGGGGCAGGCCTGGTCAGTGTGCACAGCCTAGCCCAGGTGGAGGCCATCAGCACTGCCTTTGGTACAGGTGAGACCTGTCCACTAGTCACACAAATATTTGTTTGTTTTTTGTTTTTTTTGTCAGTTACTGGTTGTCACAATGTTAACCACCATAAAGTAAATACACTGAGCTTTCAGCCTTTAGTATTTAGTATTTACCATCCATGCTCTTGCTGTAGAAGCCTTGTGTGTGGTATTCACCTTAAATTGCCCTCTTCCACACATCTACCCTACAGTAAATTAAAAAAATTGTGTCAAAGCCAAACATTGTAGGTTGCTTTAAAGAAAGGTGTCAGCCAAACGAGTTGATGATAATAACAATTCAGTGTTCAGCATTTAACCTTTAGCATTTAGTACTTTGCCTGCTTAAGGATAGAACAATCTTGCAGTTTGATGGGGCAAAGCAGCCCCGAGGTTTTATAGCTTATGAGTAGGCAGGTTACAGGTGTAGACAGGTGCATGGGTGTGCCCTAGTGCCCAGTGCTGATTGTTTGCTGGCACTGACTCTGGGTGTGGTCCTCTTAGACAGCGCTGCAGATGTGTGGACAGGCCTGAAGAGCGAAGGAGAGCCGGTTTTCTTCCAGTGGGCCGACCAGTCACCTGTCTCCTTCACGTACTGGGCCAGAAACGAGCCCCTACTAGCCTCTGGCAGCAATGCCTCTTGTGTCTCCTACTCCGGGGAGGTGTGTTTGTGTGTACACGATTTTCCCCAAACAATTAACTGGATTAGCAGCTAACAGAAAAGTTCAGCTTGTTTTACAGCTTTAGAAAATGGAACTGTTCATATGAAATACACTTATCCCCTATTATGCCGTTCTAACTTGCATTTGAAAACAAAGCAAGTATCAGAAAGTCAGATAAAATTGCTTATTGCATTATTGCTTTTAAGGAAAAAATTTCAATTTGTTCTAGCCAAACCTAGCCAAAGTTCTCCTTAAAATCACCCTAATAAATAAAATGGAACACATAACGGTTAATAACGTTATACTGTATATACAATAAATTTAAGATATAATGATTTCATGAAGTAAACTGTAATAGTGTGAGCACAGGCTTGAGGAAAACAAAGGCTATTTCACATTTAAATAAAAAATGGTGCAAAGCAAAGGATGCAAGCAAGACCATAGTAAACTGGCAGGCCGCAACTGAGAGCATTGCAACATAGTTCCCAGAATGCAGTGCGTCTCAAAGTCTGTCATACCTGCTGGGCACAATTTTCAAATTCAGTTTCAGTTTATCGTGCCGGATGAAATACTGCAGAACCGATAAATGAAAATCCGGAGTGATTAATGATAAATTCTATTAATAATCACAGAACGTTTATAAACACAACGCCAGATATCTGGACACCAAATAACAGAAAGGGTCTATTAACATTAACTAGCAAACTTCTACTGAAGATCAGATGTGAGCTTGAGAAACAGGGAGCATCAGAGTGACAGGTTTTTTTCACATACTTAGTCATTAGTTCAATTGTTTCTGTACCCAGTTTCATCTGTGGAGAGTAACTCCATGTGAGAAGAAGCTCTCCTTTCTGTGTGTAAAGGAGGGTGAAGTGAATGACACTGTGGTCACAACTGGATGCCCAGCTGGTGGGGTAAGTGTCTTCCACTCCATTCCTGGCATCACTGGTTAACATTCAGCAGTTTAGGAACTGGACGGAAAAGAAGGTACAGGTTAACAACAGAGTTAGATGACTGTGATGTAACCACAAGTGTGGTAAAATTGTAAATTTGTAAACTGTTGTAATGTATGTGTTCAGGCTGGTGTGGTGCTGAGCTCCCTGCTTTCATGAATCAATTTTTTTTGGGGTAGGAATGGAAGCGACATGGCAACGCATGTTACAAAGTGGACACCAAGGAGGTACTCTTCAAGGACAGGTGCAACCTCACCATAATGAACAGGTAATAGCATAACGTGCTCACATAACACCATCACATGTCGGGTCCCTGATGCCCTTCTTTGTCTGCAGGTTCGAGCAAGCCTTCATCAACAGCCTTCTCCGAGAGCAAGTGACGGCCGCCACCAATTATTTCTGGACTGGCCTGCAAGACATCAAGAATGTGGGTGAATACCAGTGGGTAACCACAGAGGGACCAGGCGATCGGGTCACATTCACCAATTGGAACGCCTACGAGCCAGGTGGGGCTGTGCACGATTTCAAAGTGAGGACTCAAATACAGAGAAAGTCACACTGACATGAGACCAGTGTGGTTCTAGAAGTGTCTGGTGTAGGCTTGCTTCTTGGGTGATGGGGTTAGGCGCCATGAATGTTGGCATTTTAGTCAGAACAAAGATCTCAGTGTCACCCACTGTCCACAGCTTCAAATGTTAATAGAAAGTAATTGTGTTTCGCACTGGAATTTATGACTTTGTTTTGGCGCCTGGATTTTCCTAGCATTTTCTTATTGGTCTTTTGGTTTTGGGGGGTGGGGGTTTAGGTTCAGCACACAGCGCTGTGTGTATCGTTGTGTGATCTGGATTTTCAAAGACTGTTCCAGATTGATGTAAAACAATCCAAACACAATTTTCACCAGAGTTGGTGTTTCATGGACTCTGTGTGTGCGTGTACGCTGGATTACACTCTGTACTTCCTGCAATCAGCGCAACACTGACAACATAATTGGTTTATGCACATAGAATGGCAGAATTATAGCGCTGTAAAAGGTTGTGTTTCACTGGGAGTGTTTTTACAGCACTGACAGGAGGCTGCGTGGTGATGACCACAAACAAAACCCTGGGCAAATGGGAAGTGAAGAATTGCACCTCTTTCAAAGCTGGTTCTATCTGCAAGGTGGACGTTGAGCCCCACATACCTCCAGAGCCCGAGCCGGACTTCCGCCAACCCTGCCCATCTGGCTGGGTCTCCACTCCCGAAATTCACTACTGTTACAAGGTATGAATGGGGAGTGTGTGCAATACAATCTGAAATGTGCACTGGGTGCTGCTTTTGGATGGTTTGCTGTTTACCCTCCCTTCGCCGCCAGGTGTTCCACAAGGAAAGGCTGAGCCATAAGCGTACTTGGGTGGAGGCGGAGCACTTCTGCCAGGCCCTGGGTGCCCACCTGGCCAGCTTCAGCCACATAGATGAGATGAAGGCCCTTCACTCTCTGCTGAGGGACACCATCAGGTCACAGCCCCACTACAGTCCACCTGACTATCAAGGGAGCCGAATGAACTCAGAGATGCTGATCTTTTTTTTTTCATTCGGCTGACGCGTTTCCTTCAAAGCAAGTTATAACGTTAGCTTACAGTGATTGACCCATTTATACAGCTGAGAAATTTTTACTATATCAATTTAGGGTAAATCTTAAAAAATTTGCTGCAGCAGGAAGTGGGATTCAGACCTTTACCTCTGAGTCTAAAGGCAACAGTGCAAATTCTGTCTGTCTGTAAGTCCCTTTTCAAGAGTAGAATCAGGATACTCTAGACAAAAAAGTACCTCCTTCCTGCTACCTAAAGGTATGGATAAACGGCAAAATGTGAGAAATTACCCCGTAGCCTACACTTTGTTAGACGATTTCCACCCCACAGCTTCAGAGAACAGAGGAATGTAATGTGGTACGGGAGGTGTGCCCCCAGCTGTTGCCTCCCTTCCCCCAAGTGCAAGGAGCTCTCACTATGCCATTAGTTAAAGAAGACCTCGCTGATCGGCAGCTAGGGTGGCTTTTGGTGTCTAGGGCGCTGTGAAGTGGTCAAGGAGCATTCTCACAGTCTCTTCATTGTACTCATAGAATCCTAGCCTCCTGCTTCTCATCACCAGGGAACTGCTTCCCGCAATTCGATTACACAAGGATCACATTGCTTGCCATCAGCCTTACTCACTCACTGCATTTGTCAAACTTTGTTATTGCTGTTGCTAAGTGGTGTTTGTTTCTGATCCACCCATCCATTATACATAACCACTCCATCCCGGTCAGGGTTGTGGCAGACTGTAGTCTATCCTGGAATAACTGGGTGGTAGCATATGAAATTACATCCTGAATGTAAATGCATTTGCTTTTTAAAAATGTAACCAGATTGGACAGCTTGATAGTTACTGAAGCAATTTGAGGGCCTTTTTACTAAAATTGTGGGAGCTAGAGAAATCTTAATTATTACCAGGAGCAGCAGGTGGCATAGCAGCTGCCTTTGGACCCCAAGAACCCAGTTCAGTGGCCACCAGTCACTAGTACTTTTAAGCACAATTCTTTGAATTGACATAGCAAAAATTGCCTAACTGTGTAAATGGATAGGAGAAGTGCAGTATACAAACTTCACACTGTAAGCTGCTTTGGAGCAGAGCGTTAGATAAATGCAAGTGTAATTAAGAACCTCTCATGTTGTTTGTGGCTAATTTTTGAATGTGCATATTTTACTCCCCACTGCAGTAATGACCGGTATTTCTGGGTTGGCCTAAACCGGAGAAACCCAGGGGCTGAGAACAGTTGGGAGTGGTCTGACGGAAGACCGGTGAGTTCTATATACAGCTGAAACTGTGCCCTCACTCACTTGACTGTGTACACTAATTGTCTAACAGTGACAATGTACAGGATTTACTGAAAACAACATAAGTTTGGATAAAAGTTCCTATTGGTATTATAGTTGCAGCTCTCCAATAATGCTCTGCTGCTGCATGGTTTTAACTAGTTGTTTAACTGCTGTGGGGAATTGTAGTGAAATGGTTAACTGTTTCTGTGTTCACTGGGTTTGCAAATTTCGGAGTAGGCATATGGTTGTGAAAAAAGTTTGTGTTCTCAGTCCAGTCTCCTAAGCCCTTCTTTCGCAATGCTGCTGACAGAATAGTTACAATGTTGTTATTCTACTGATTTTAGCACATAATTATATTTGTCACACTCAAAATTTCCATCTATTATCATTAACTGCTTCATCCTGTTAGGGTCACAGAGTCCTGAGCCTACTCCAGAATCATTGGTTGCTAAGCTATGAGACTACACCCTGGACTGGGTGACAGACCACCACAGGGTGGCTATATACATACTATAGGCAGTTTACTGTAACTAAATAACCTGATGCACAAGTATTTGCAAACTACACACAGACTGAGCTGGACCTGAATCAACACCTGAACAGCAAAACAGCTGTGAGGCTAAAGCACTACTTGCTGCACTCCTGTGTCACTCACATACAAATTTTATTTGTAATAATCAGTCTTTTTTCTACATACACATCTAATAAATGAAAACATCACAGTAACTGGGGAAATTGACTGAAAATTGTTTTTCATTGACCATATAATAATGAAACCCTGCATTTTACCAAATGAATTTTTGGCCCCATGATTTTTTCTTATGTTTTGTAAAAACTTCAGCTTTAATAAATAAAGGTACCTTGTAACTCTTGTTTTATTTTTATTAACTGTGAGGTGCTTTAAAATTTAAAACTAATGACTGAAAAGTATGTGGTCTCTACAAATATCTTATTTAGTGCCACCTGTTGACCAATTCATTCTGAAAACATAGGCAATGTTTCTCATCTTTTTGTTCATCACCAACATTCAGAAACAGCTATGAGCTGTTAACAATATTGAAGTGAGTTGAATTAAAGGGAGTAAACACAGGGCACATTTGCTTTGGTACAAAAATTGTACAAAATAGATTTCTAAGGTGCAATTTAAAATAAAATCGAAAATGTCTAACTTCAGAAATGTAGTATAATGTGATCGTTGGTAACAGGAGGAGCCAATGTCCACTGCACTTTCAGTTTATGTCCTAAGTGATATAAACAGTAGCACAAAAGGCAACCAGTGCGGTCTGACATCTTGTCTCCCTGCAGGTCTCCAGCACAATCTTCCCCAGGGAGTTCCACGAGGACGATGAGTACAACCGAGAATGCGTTGCCTTCAAGGTGAGTTTGCCACAGGGAGCAGGGCATAGGCCAGCAGCCAGGTTACCATTGGAAGCCCAAGGAGGAAGTACTGCCCCCTTGCTGCCTTCCCAGGCTTCTTACTCCTCTGTGTCTGACAATAATCAAAAGTCTAGAGTTTCCTACAGGCATTTCTGTACCACATGGCTGAGATCCCACATGGTTGGACCAGTCAGGAAGGCCAGGATAACAGTTGTCCTCTAAAACTGATAAACAAATGTTGCTGCAGAATAAAAATAGATCATTTTAACTAAATCACACGTGCAGAATTCAAAAACTAAAATGTTATCGCCTGACTTTTTACTAGAATCAAAACCTGTCGAACATTGTAGCAAAATATTGCTAAAAATTACTTTTAATACATTATCCAGCAACAACAGACACGTAAATGTCCTCTTTTAATTCAAACATGCAGAAGGTGAATGTGACATTAAAAATTACATAAAAAATATTTTAAATGTGATTACAGGTAAAATAGCTCAGAATGACCGACAAGTTTAAAAACTTTTGTGTGTAACTGGACTCTGAGCACTTCTTTAATTAGATCCAGCAAGCGTCTGCAGGCATGTTTGGTGACCATTTTCCTGTAGATCTTTTCTTCACAGGAGAATTATTGTCCTCGTGTTCTTCACTCTTGGCACCCAAGTTAGGCGGAAACAAATCCGAACAGCAATGTAAAAATGTATCTTAAGTGCATTAAGTGCACCTCATATTATTATTTGCATCTCATAGTTTAACTTTCAAGCATATATTCATCAAGTTCACTGTAATTTCCAACCCAATAACTACATAGTGAGGGAACGCTTCAGCCTCACTACACTTGCATATAACACAAAAACTTTCAGTGAATACAAAATAATATAATTTTTATAATAAGCACATCTGGTTCCACAAAAATCACATTTTTGTTGCAGCACAGTTTTATGTTGTATAGTATAATCATCATCCTGCTATTTGTTAAGATGTGAAAGTAATTTTTTTTTACATTTATTATTAAAAACACCAAAATTAACTTGTGGGTTAGTGACATGACCTGTACACCAGTGAGGTGTTTGTTGCTGTAGAGTGTTTGAGTGCTGAGATGGACACACTCACAGTGTTCCTACCATGTTGAAACAGACAGAGAGGAGGACACTGAAGACCTTCATCCTCCTGCTGCTCCATGACCTGCCATCACAGAACTTCTACGCTAGCCCATTCCACTGCGATGCCCGCCTTGAATGGGTCTGCCAGATCCCCCGAGGTACATTCCCACAAACCCCAACAACAACAACATAATTATTTGTTTAATTTTTTCAGACAATCATTCCTTACAGTTTGTACAGCTGCGCATTTTTTTCACTGAAGCTTTTTAAGCTGTAAGTGCCTTTCTGTATGGCAGGGATTTTCTAGTTGGTTGTGGTCCAGGAAGGCCTGCAGATTCTCCAGCTCTCCTTACACCACTTAAAGCTCAGAAGGGGATCTTAATGTGTTCAGTCCCGCTAGTCAGATGAATCAGACACTGCAGGAATGACACATCTGGGCATCAGAGAACTAAATCCAGGGGCTCTAGTCTAAAGGTCTAGCCTTGTACTTCTCCTTTTACCGAAACTTCCTTTCCTTGTGTCTCCAGGAAAGATGCCAGAGACCCCAGAGTGGTATAACCCAGGTAGGCTTTCATCTCCTTCTGCTGTCATTGGTTGTCACCAAAGTGCTCAAGTTATTGATAATATTTGGAGGCTTGGTGGAAGTTTTCTGGAAAGTCTCTGCCTACCTTCTGTGGTCATGCCAGTAATATGTCTTTGTGGTAGATGGGCACCATGACACTTCCATATTTGTCGATGGAACCGAGTTCTGGTTTGTCAACAACACAAGGCTCAGTTACGAGGAGGCTGAAGTCTACTGCTCCAACAATGAGAGCCGGTTGGCCAAACCCAGCAGTATGCTTGCTTTCAAACAGGTCATAGAAAAGGTGTTGGAGGTAAGATATTTGTTGTTTGCTCCATTTCCCCCGGAGCAACACATACTGCAATGTCAGAACCTGGACAGGGCTGTTGGGTCAAGACCCAGAATGGCCTCTGCTGTTTGTCCCTTGCCTATTTTACCTGAAACTGTAAAAAAGCACAGCCCGCAAGCAAAAATGTAAACGTTTCTGTGAATAGCTTGCTGTTATACTGAAGACCCAGTAGAAATTTACAAAACAGCCACTATAAAATAACAAACTTTTAAGTAATTTCTGAATATGTTTATTAAATGGAGCAGAAGAAAAGAAGACTCTAAATGTAAAATAAAATGAAATATTTGTCAACAAAAGGGGTGGACAGCCAACCAGCCTAGAGCAGTCCAATATATAAACCTATTATTCCACTTTGTCAGTTTGGAGTTTTTATTTTTCTTTTATATTTCATTCTGATTGAGCCATGTTTGCGCCTTATTTACCGCTTTATTCATATAATTTACTGTACTGTATGCATGAATGTATGTGTCTTTCAGTTACAGTAAGACCGTTTCATTTTATTAGAGATTACATGTCCATGACACATTACATTAGGTTATAAAAGTGTTACTGTAGTATATAATGCAGCATTATATAGCCCCGTAGAAAAAAAAATATTACGCTTAAGTTACACTGTCAATTTTCCAGACTAACCATGTCCAGACACCTCCTCCACCCATATAGTCTGGAAAATTGATGATGAAGTTTACTCATTTTTTGTTTCATGAGCTCCTTTTTTTCCGTGTGGATGTTTATTCATTTTTATTGTATGTTTGTATGTATCACCAGTGAACCGTAAAACAGGTTGTTATTGCCATTATTGCCATCTTCATTATTGACATAGGTCAATAGTATAAGTGTTCTTAGGGAAACTGCTCTTAGAAATTTGACTGGGTTGTCACAAAATGGGGTATATGACTTAAGGGGACCATCATATTTCAGCCCTGAGAGTAATTTTAATGCACTTTTAGTTCTCACACAGCACACAGAGCTGGTGGGTGGATCTGGACGAAACTGAGCAGAACTTCTTCCCAAGGTGAGTCTGTTCCTCCACCTGAGATGTCAGAATCTGTGGTAAGAAAGGAGTCTAACAGTAATGTCATAATCCAAATTTAAAATCTTTGTTTTTCTAACCTCCTATAAGGCGGCATCCACTGATAATGTTTCGAGCCGCCATCCTCGGCATATGCACTTCCATTAGCTCCCAGTCCCTTTTTCCAGGTAAGTGGATCATCAGGTGTGCTGGCTCTACCGATGACTGACTGTGTGGTTATACAGTCACAGGGCTCCTGTGGGTTTGAGCGTCTGCACCGTCAACTGATCTTGTCCTCAACATCTACAGAATACCTACACAACTGTGGGAAGCCTCTCCCATTCCTCTGTGAGAAGCTGAACCTCACATCATTGGAGAAGCACCCCACCGTGCCACACCTGCCTGGCCGGGCCTGTGAAGTGGGCACCCTGGCCTTCAGGGACAAGGTTTCTATCCTACCTGCATGAATTCTTAACACCCCACCCTGCAAAACACATAGTCTTCATAATGAAAGTGAATATATGTTGCTACCTATATAATGTAAAGTTTTGTTTTGAAAATGTTTGTTGTTAATATTATTATCAGCCTTTGTTTAGCTGACACATACAGTGGGTAGAGAAAGTTACCAGCCCTATTTCAAAACCTTAATCTGTTCCTCACCCTAAAGTCCAAAAAGAAGACAAATAAAATCAGACAATTTCTGGCATTGCTAATATAAGCAACTTCACAAGGATTTACCTGTTTATACAGCAAAGTAATTTTATTGTACCATTTGAGGGTAAGTACCTTGATCAAGAGTACTAAAGTCATCCTTGAGATTCACTTGTTTGAATTAAAAGAATTTCACTTTATGAAGATTTTAAAATCAATAACCCTGCTTTGACTTAGGTGGCACTCCATGCATTTACAAGAACCAAATCTGAACATCTTGCATCTCCTGACAGCTGAGCAGTGCAAGGCATTTACATTTAGCCTTTCTCCTAAGTGACCTATAGGGATTATTAACAAGTGTTTAGATGACATCTTTATCTATGATGACTTTACATGTTATGTGCATATTTATTGAGCGTATATTTCAGTTTTCTTAATTTTCGTTTTATATTTATAATTAGAACATATTTTATAAACATGTTATTAACAATTTATTAGTCACTTGTTACAATATTTTTTCATCCTCTGGTGAATGATATCATTTGAAAATTGTAAAGAAAAAAATTTGGAGATGGATTTAGTTAACTAGGCAGCAGAGGAGGTTAGAGTCCAGTCTGCCTGTCTAAGGGATAGTCTGCTGTGTCTACAGTGCTACAAGCTGTTCAAACCACAGTATCTGACCTTCAGCAAAGCCAACGAGCACTGCCAGACAATAGGGGGGATGCTGCTGACCATCTCCAGCCAGGTGGAGCAGGGTGAGCACCCTCCTCTCGCACTGCCCTTTGCTTCCTGCACACACGTGCTCACAAGTCACAGATTTGCAGCTTTTAGGAGGCAAATCCATTTTAATTATCATCTGGTTTACTCCTGGAACAGCTGCTAAAGCGACTTCCTGCACATTTACCAGTTATGAAACAAACCAGCATATTGTTGGAAGTTAAGTCAGAGTTATAGCCATTTATTTGCATGTCTGCTTCCTGGATTTTAATGGGTTTTATGTTAAATACTTAGGGTCCACCTGTAAGAGAGGTTTTAAATTGAAAAGAATCAATGGTATAATTAGTCACTGCAGCTAAGAAGTTGTCAAGTAATGGTGGAACCCATAAAACATAACATCTAAGAACTAGAGGTTTTGCCTAATGATTGGCAGATATTAGGGATGATATTATATTAGCAATTACAATTAAGATCCAGAGAAACAGCCCTCAGCCCAGTGGCCCATTTTCAGCAGCTCTGCATTTGTTTGCTAGTTTTCCTGTCACCTCTGCCCTCAGATTTTGTCACGTGGGCACTGTCGGACCAGCCAGGGAAGACCTGGATCGGCCTGAAGATGACCCCTCGGGAGAGGCAGTGGGTGGATGGCTCGCCCACCAATTTTTTCAACTTCAACCCCCTGCTGCTGGGCCAGTTGCGCCCCCTGCTGATCAATGCAAGTTCTGCCCACTCTGTCACCTCTGGCCTCCCTCTGTACCCATACTGCTCAGTCCTGATGCATAACCTTGGGAGGTCAGCTTTTGCAAACCCCTAACCAAGAATGCACCTCATTCTGGATTTCCTGTCTGTGCTGTGCCAGATCCATGACCCAGAGACCATGGAGTTGTGCGGCTACATGTTCACCGAACGCTCGGCCTTGATGGGCACCTGGGACTATGTGCCGTGCAGGGTGTTGCAGAACGTCTCAGCATGCCAGTACTACGCAGGTGAGCGGAGCTCCAGGGTCCCGATGGCAGTACCAGTGGGATGTTATGGATGTAATGATGGTGGCCAGAGAATTGTTTTCATGATCATCATTTCTGCTTTGTTGGTTTAGAAAATGTTCTGGAAAAAATACAAGTTTCTACAGTACAATGGAAGGGCTCTTCCAGGATCTGGAAAATTTCAGCATAGAAGTTTCTGTCCTTAACCACTATGCTTCACTTGGAGTTTCATTTTTTTATTTTTTTGCAACATAGCAGATCCACTATCATTAAGATAATTATGATTTTTTGGGGGGGGTAATTTGAAAGGATTGGTGCAGCCAAAGTATTGTTGGCTAGTGTGATCAAGAGTGTTTGAGAGCACTGTAATCATATGAGAGGGTTGCTTATTTGAGAAAGGGGTACAAAACAATACAAAAGAAGACATTACAATACAGTTTATTCTTAAATAGCACTCTGACCTGAAGACAGACTCGAAGCAATAACCAAATGAGAAGCCATCGCATATAATGCATATTTGCAGGATATGTCATATTTTAATGAGTAATAAGTAAAACCAAGTATATTAAGAACAAATGCAAGCAGTGAAATAAGTTAATAGAAACTTCAATAAATATAAGAAATAACAGTCATAAACTTTGTACTTTAAGATGATGATGATGTGATTCTTCTATTTTACCATTTAAAGCTAGTTCTTTATGCAAATGTACCTAATGTGAGGATTTAACTGTATAAAACAGTAAATCATTACTGTAGAAGTGTACCAAATAGTGGGTTGTGTTTTGTCTGTTATAAATGTTTGCAAATGTGTTTGTTGGTTTGTTGTGCAGATAAACCAGAAGAGGTGTCCTTTCCTGTGGGCAATTTCACAGTGGGCGAGCACACGTATCTGATTGTGCAAGGGAACATGACGTGGTTTGAAGCGCTGGAGCAGTGCAAGAACAAGGACATGGAGCTGGCCAGCGTGTCAGACACCTTTCAGCAGGCCGGCTTGACCGTGACTGTCAGCAGGGCCAACACCTCCATGTGGATTGGCCTCTACAGCCAAGACGTAGGCCATGCTCTTTTCTCAGGCTACTTTTAACTGAATACTGTAGAGCAGGAGGAGGATGAGTGCCACCACTTTTGGCACATGAGTCCCCAGTGAGCCCCAGGGCCAGAAAAAAATCTCTCTGGAGCAATTCCAAGACTTCAGGTCTCATAATACCCCAGAGCTAGACAAAATGAGCATATTACTAAAACGGATTGTTTATCACTTTTGGGGACTTGACCACCTCCAAGTTCACATTCCTCAGACAAAATCTCTGACCAAGCATGCTGAGTGGGAGGAATGTAAACTCAGTTTTTATTATTATTTTGTTACATTACAGAGGGACCCCTACTTAGGAACTTAATTGTAGTTATAGTTTCCCTGTTCCAGAGCAAGAGCTCTTTTCTATGTCCTCCTTTGTTCTTCCGCCTAAAAGCTCTCTGCATCCCGCAAAGCTCTTGTTTCTTGGAGCTGTGCCCAAGCCCTTGATCGTCCTCCCGAAAGCAGCAGATGTGTTTTTGCAGAACTGGACTCATCAGGCTCACTGAAGAACGGGTTCAGATGTTGGTGTTTGAGGCCTCAGGAGTCACAGTGACTCAGCGTTTCGAGTTGGTATGAGTCACTCGTGTGATACGACAGTTCCAGGCACTGAGGCCCCATCCTGAGGGTCTCATGGGGTACATTGGTCAAGGTCTGAGTCATGATGTTTGGAAGTGATGGAGGATAGTTGGGTATTTACTAGGACAGCTGTCACCTTGTGTTGTGTAAGCACCCCCTACAGGTGTTTGAAGTGCCTGCAGAACTCTAACAGAATAACAGGCATCATCAGGACTCCACATGTGATGGAAATAACTGAAAATGGATTAACTGCATTAATCTGGAAATGTAGAACAAAATTAGAGAACAAATCATAGGTGGGCAAAGAATATATGATGTAATAATGTCAAATAAGATGTGACATTTAGTCCTTAAAAGTTTTGTAAATACTTTTACCAAGTGTAATAGAGGTATGCGGTACAGTTTCAGAAAATCCATGGAAGTCGTATTAACTGTATCATGTACACAGGCTTAAAGAAGGTGTTTGTGTGTGTGAGAGAGAAGAGGCCAGCACATTACAGACTGCCGTCTAATATATGGCTGGCTATTTAGCTAGAAAATAATAGGGTTGAGGAGCAGCAGAAAATTAGCACAGGCTGTCCAATCCCAGAATGCCACTCTGTGTATTCCCAGGATGGAATCCACTATCAGTGGACAGACCAGAGCCACACCGTCTTCAGCCGTTGGTCCTTGGAGCCCACCGTGGGTGGCTGCGTCTACCTCGACACTGATGGCTTCTGGAAAGCTACAGACTGCGACGAGGAGCTGGCTGGGGCCATCTGCCACGTGCCACACAGTGAGTGTGACTTCCTCACACAGACCAGCAGGAGGCACAGTGCTCAAAGAGCCAAATGGATTAAAATCCCAGAGAGAGACCTGCTGTCGTGCAGGTGGCCTGTGCCACTCAGTAGTACGTGTGACAGTGACACACAAGAACCTCTCATAATCACATTGGTTGTTAAAAATATTGCTGGATATAAGGCAATCCCAGAACAACTTAGATGAAATTCAGAACATTTGGTATAGTTATTATGTTTATTTTGTTTGTTTGCTAACAAAATTGAACCTGGCAAGGAAATGGGTAGGTGTGTATTTGCTACCTTGCTAGCATTCTAGCATGAATGTGAAAAATGATCAGATCAGCTATCTCATTAAAGAGACTTGGTACCTTGGTAGCCAGAGATACTGAGAACTCTAATCACTCAGCTTCTATAATATAGGTAAGTGCCTATTTAAAAGGTATTTGCCTTTTTTGTAGTTGAAGTTGCAGCTTACACACAAGTGGAGCTCTTGTTTGTCTTGGTGTATTCAGCATTTTAACAGCCTGTGTTACAGCTAAGTTCACACCTTGTCTCCCTTGGCAGACAAGTCAAATGAAGAATCTGTCCACACTGTGGCAAAATGCCCCCATAAGGGCAGTGGACCCAACTGGATCCCTTTCGGGAAGAATTGCTACACGTTCCAGCTTTCCTCTTCACGCTGGCAAAACGTGGACAATGACGTCCACAACACATGCAAGAAGTTAGGTATGCATGTATTCCTGTAGATGATCCTTTTCTTATTTCCATTTCAGGCTCAACACTCAAGGTGTTCCTCCATATTGTTGTCCATGAGACACATTGCATCCTGTGAGCATAGAGGAGGATGACCGTTTTTTACACCCAGATATCGTGTGCTTTTTACCCTCAGATCCGAATGCTGATATTCTAACAATCAGAGATGAAAAGGAGAATGAGTTTGTGACACAGCAGCTCTGGCCTTTCAGGGACTTGGCACAGTACATCTGGCTTGGAATGGTGAAAGACAACAATTGTCAGTATGACTAACATTATTATGTTTTAACTGTTTATTCATTTATATAGTTCAAAATATCCACTACAACCTCCAGCATCAGACCTGTGCATAGGGGGGAAAAGAGGTGATGGTGCAGGATGAGCTGATATATAGGCCTTTGATTGCTACTGCAACTGCATGTGTGCTTCCGGGATGCAATCAAATTAAAACATTTCAAAATAATTTGGCTGGGAACTACAAAATGTAAATCTGTGTTTAAAAAAAAAAAATACAAACAAGAAGGGTTGTGTTTGCACCAAATGGGGTAAATTGCAAGCTACTTCATTTGTCAGCTGAGCGACATGGTGTACCTCAGTAACTTTTACAACTTGAGTGTAAATCATAATAACTGTGCTCTCACCTTGCTGATTTTCACAGCGAACAGCTTAAAGTGGTATGACGACACATACGTCCAGTTCTCCAACTGGAGTGCCGGCAGACCCAATGTGACCCAACCCTTTTTAGCAGGCCTCAGTTTCAATGGCTTTTGGGAGTTCTTCACAAATCCACAGCTGTTCTCGCTGTTCAGAGAGAGGAGCATTGTGGCCTGCAAAATTGACAATGGTTAGTTTTTTGAACTTCAGTGTAGTCATGGGTTTGTTTAGCCATAATTAGATATCGCCTGATTTCTGCTTTATGATTATGAAATACCAGCACAGTTTTGATGCACAACTGTAAATAAGGTTTCTTTCTTCCTCTTTTGTAAGACTCCAAAGTTGAGTACAGAGATAATGTGAAGTACGGCAACTGTAGCTACCATAGTGTCCAGGGAAGGATGACGTGGATGGAGGCAGCGCGGGACTGCAGGAAGGCTGGTGGCCAGCTGGCCAGCATCCATAACTCCAACCAAAATGCCCATCTGAAGGTCGTGTCCCAGCGAGACGGCTTCCCACTCTGGATCGGATTCTCCAGTCAAGATGTAGGTGGAAGCATCTCTAGCACCATTCATCTCACTGAATAACAGCCCCAAATGGAGTCTTATGCTTTCATGGACCCAGATGTTTATTGAGGAACATGAGGTGAATGATCCTGTTCAAATATGCATGAGCAGTTCCTCTCTTGTGGTTCAAATCAGTCATCTTCAGAAGTCCTTGACTGTAACACCACTTTCAGACCTGTAACAGCTTAAAGGTTGGGTAATCGTCCATGGTGTTCATGCTTGCTTTTCTTAGCCTGACACAGAAAACAGATAAGATTCTTGTTTGCCTGTTTTATCAGGGTGGCTTGTCCTGGGAGTGGTCAGATGGGACAGAAGCAGAGTACAACCCCGAGAGCTTCTTGAGCTCCAACAGCAGCGGAAACTGCATCGCGATGAACCCCAGTGGCTACTGGGAGCGAATGGATTGTCAGGACAAATTGGAAGGAGCAATCTGCTACAATACCAGCACAGAGCGTAGGACACCGCCTCCCAAACCTTCCACGTGTATTCATGTGTACACCCATCCCGCGTGTTGCGAGCTCCCTCACATTGAAAAACCGTTTCAGTAGCTTATGAAAATGTGCCATTTTTTTTATATAACAAGTCTGTTCAACATGACCCCATTTTTTTCAGTAGCCTTTCATCCACAATAGGTATTATATTCAGTGTCTACTCTTTGTTTCTCTTTGCAAACCACACAGATGCTTGTTCTGTAGTAAAAGTAACCACTATGTATATTTCTGCTTCCTACATCAACATCTCAATTACACAATTCATTATTGCAAACAGAAATGAATTAAAATGGTAGACTCAGTACTATTGGTTGGAAATATTAGCTCAGTTGTTTAAATCATATAATAAGGCTTTTAAAAAAGTTCACAGCCTTGCACTATTATAAAAAAGTGTGTTTTATGAGTTGGAGTCCTGAACATGACACAGACGATCCAAAAATCATTCACACTTCTGTACAATTTATGGTACATTTCAATAATTTGGATAGTAACCAATACTAATTATACTTAATTTTTCTACAAATATAATGTTTAATATTGTCATTATCACACATAAAACGTGCTTCATTTTGATTAATTTTTAATTTAGAGTAATTGATATTTCATTTGAAAACCAATATTTTCTCCATTAGGTAAATGGTAATGGTGAAACTGGCTGCTTGATAACAGGAAATCCTCTACTGAGGCAATATCAGAAAATGAATTAACCCTGTTAGCTGAGGGATGGTTGCATTTTACTAAATTAATCCAACAGAAGTTTACCTGGCTAACAGAAATGTCCTCATCCCACAGGCTCAAGCCCCCTGTCGACCTCACAGGACAACAGATGCCCCCAGGGCACTGAGACAGCCCAGTGGATTCAGAATGAAGGCCACTGTTACGCATTTGATGTGGCCTTCTTCAACTATTCTGTGTACTCCATGAAGGATGCCAAGGCCATCTGTGGAGCCCTAGGTGGGTCAACATCACCTCCAATGGCCTCTCTAACCCCACAACAGGCTGGAAGAATTACATCTTTGCTGTTTACACCAGGATTATCACATTCAGCTGTGGGAGCACCAACTGTGAGACAGTTGTTCCTGCAACGCAATTCCTCTGGATTAATTTGGCCCAAATACATTAAACAACATGCATTAGTCTTGCAGCCACGTACATTGCTCTAAATACTACAGTAAAAGTCAGCACTTTCTTGATATGCAACAAAATAGTTGCAATATTTGTACAATTGTTTAAAATATTTTTAAAATACGTATTAATCAGCACCCTCTTACGGACTGGTGTTCCATCCAGGAACACCAGTTCCAACTATGATTGTTTCATAGCCTAATTATTGTGGGATAGGCTCTGGATTACCACCACCCTCACCAGGATAAAGTGGTTAAACATAATGAATAGATGGATGGATCAAGTCAAATGAAAAATATATCAGAACAATGACTTTCTTCTCATCAGATTTGACCCTCTGGTTTATGATGTTTATCACTTTAACAGTTTATACACAGAATTTGTCTTTCACCGACAGACAAATCAGCAGAACTGCTGGTCGTGAACAGTGGGGAAGAAAATGACTTTGTCACCACATACATGTCGCAGAATCCCTTCATCACCAGCCGTGTTTGGCTTAATGTGGAGCTCAAAACACAAGGTAGTGTACTGAAAAATGGATGCGGTGAGCTTCTGAATGTGAGAGGGGCTGTTGCCTTTGGGAAACGTATTCTTATCTGTTTTCTAGAAAATATTTTTCTGGAATGCATGATGTTCTTTACAGACCCCATCTGTCCCAGGTTGAGTACAGAATTGCTTTGAAAATTCATACCTAAATGAAAGTTAAAAATACTACTATATTGTCAGTATTGAGATAATCAATTTCAGTGTAATAAATTGATCGCTATATTTTCTATGAATTTAAGGACATTTTTCTAGGAGGTGTCCTTAACTTTCCTCAGATTTTTAAAGGGATGTATGACCCAGAAAAGCTTAAGAACGGCTGTTATAGATAGATTTCAGAGCCGGTGTATTTTGTTGTTTAGTTTCTCAACTGATGCACATTTGAAAATCTAAGCTTTACTGCACAACAGGATTACAGGTCGACAGCCATCTAGCACATATTTGACAGTGACGATGGAGGAGCCCAAAGAAACTCTGGACAGAAAATGAAACACTTTGGTACAAAATGCAGGTCATACTGGCTGGCTGTGATGGGCCTCTTTGCTGACATGCAACTTTGCCCTATCCCGTGCGCCCCCATCCCCAGGCAGAGCGTCTCATGTTCCACAGCTCGAGACAGATGGTGTGTTCATCATCAGCAAGATGGCCCCACATGACCCCTGTCCCACATCCACCCCCACCCCCACTCCCCTGCAGATCCGTCAACAGTGGAGTACTCCAACTGGGAGAAGGGCAACACCCTACGTCCACCAGCTGACCGTGCCTGTGCCGTCCTCATGTCCAACAAAGGTGGCACCTGGAACCACGTGAGCTGCCAGGATGTGCGCAGCCGTGTCATCTGCAAAGCGCCGACCAGTGAGTGTCACTGTGGCAGGGAGCAGTGGGCTTCCTGTGACTGCTAGGGATCAGCAAAAGCAAATAAAAGCACAGAATATCCAGAGGCTATAAAAATGTCAGTGTATTTACAGTGTACACATGTTGTGTTGCCTCATAGCCTGTGAAATGTACAGATTGAGTTTTCATTTTGTCATTTTATTGTGGTTCCACTTGGATTGTACTTCAGCTCAACCCCTTCTTGTCCTCTATCCATCCTCTCCCCTTCCTCCCCTTCTCCACCCTCAGCTCACCATTTCCCAAGCCATCCTTGGAAACAAAGTACTGGAAGTCTGTGGAAGGGAATTCCTCTCTAACTTTACCGTGTTTCTCTGCAGGGTCAGGAGGTTCACCCGTAGCACTCATCCTGTTCCTCATCATCATGGTGCTGCTTCTCGTTGGGGTCTCCTACATTGTCTACAGGAAGAGTAGGTCGCATTTCTCCTCGACAGTGCGCTACAAGAGGAATTTCGACGAGGCGGACAGCACAAGTATAATAACGGATGCTGAGTGAGTGGTGAGGGGCGAGTCACGTAGGTGCCTTCGCAAAGTGGACAGCTACACACGGCAGCACTGTAACAGCAACAAGCACACCTAAAATACAGCATCCCTTAAACCTCTCAGCACGCATGCTCTGCCAACAGAGGAACTCAAAAATGTCGTCATTTTGAAAAAATTGACAAATGGCTTTTTCCTTTTGATGCTTATGGTTTATTTTGATGAAGCTGCTAAAGTGAAGTGTGTTCTAACGTTTGAAATCCATATGGATCTCTTGGGGGGGCTGAATGTCGCGTTGATCAGGGGTTTATTAGTATGAAGAGAAGCACTGAGATTGACGGTACCGTGATGTGAATATTTTACCCTCACCCATCCTGTGTGCGTGGGGGATTTGTTCTTAAGACTATAATGTGCAAATCTTAATTGAATGATTTTGCTTTGCTTTTGGTTTTCTTATGCTGGACGGCAGTGTTCAGACTGGCAAAGCCAAGACTACAGTTTCCGATAGTCCAGCCACTGGTCTGCGTTCAACACCAGTCTAAACACTGTTGTCCAATCCCATTTTCACTTGGTTTTTCATTTTACAAAATGTTGTGTAAATGGAAGATTGAATTTAATCTACAATAATCATATAATCTGAAGCCATAAACCCGTGTGACCCTTTGGCAAGGGAGATTGCTTTACTACCTGACACTTGCAATCCTGTTTGCTGATTGCCAACATATTTTATATTACAGTTTAAAGTTTAATGTATAAGTGTAACTTATAGACTGCCTTCATGTGGAAGATCATACACACTAAAACTGTCACAGGGTCAGAGCACTTTATTCACAGTGAGCTTATGTATATTTGTATTTTTTCAAGCACAAACACTTGGAAAGAAAGGCACCATGCTGTGCTTAGAGCTGTACAGCTGTGGTTGTAAATAGTTTGTTCTGGAGTTTATTTTAAACTGTAAATTTATGCCAAAGATGGAAGTTGAACAACTGTGAGCAGTGTTAATGGTGGTCATTACACACTGGTCCAAGTTGCACTCCCAGGTTACCACATTGCCTAAATATGGTCATTCTGCCACTATACTTATGTTTGGTTAACCTTTTATAAAATACCTTTTTTTGTTGTTTTTATGTCTTTTTTGGTCCTTTAATAAAAATTCCTGCCTTCATTAAAACTAGGAGATAGTTTTGGGTTTCAAATTTAAGAACTTCCCTCTCCAGCAGGTGTGCAGACATGTCTGACAAAGGGATTATGGGTTTGTATAAAGTCACTACAGACATGTAGAACTTTTTTTTAAAATTGATTTTAGATTTAAGTAACTGGCTGTTTCCCTGTTCACATTTTCCAGCTTCCTTAGCCAGCTTATGTTATCCTGGCTCTCAAACATGCACATGTCACACTTTTATACACCACAAGTCCTGATGAGCCTGTTTGTGAGGTTTCTCTAGTGGGCCAGCAGATAGAGTAGTGGTTAGATTCCCTTCCCTTCAAAGGTGATACTCAAATCTGCTGTAGTACCCTTGACCAAAGTATTTACCCAAAACTGATACTGTAAAACTGACTGCTGTCCCAACAGGTAAATCACAAGTTAAGTTTCTTTGAGGAAAAGAATCAGTTAATGCTAAGTAAATGTAGAACAGATTTTTGTCCCCTACTGGCTTTTCACAGCATTATACCTTTGTCCAGAACCCTCACTGCAGTATGGCAGACAGCTCAAATATAGAGATTCACTCCAAGATGTTAGAAGTTGTTCAAGGAGGTCCATTTAAAAAAAAAAAAAAAAAAACCCTTCAGTGGATCATTGCCAAGTTATCCTCTGACTCCCCATCCACTGTTGCTCGCAAGGTATGCGAGGACAGGTTCTGAGCAAAAGATGGGGCTAGGCAGCATACACCTGACTACTCTGCAGGGGATGATCTGGACATCAGCCAGGACATGTGGCTTGTGTCCAGACAGACTGCAACTGTAGACACCCATACACCATTGTGCTTGTGCTTTGATGTTGCATCTGTACTGGCTCTAGTTAATCTCAAGGTTTTGCTGCTATTGCATAAATATGGAACCAGCATTTCTCCAAAGAGGAAATTCTATATTAATGACATGTTGAAAAGCTATATGGAAGCCTGCTAAGAGGTTAAGAGGTCCTCGTGCATTATAACCTTCTGAGAGGTTGGATAAATTTCTTGTTCAAAACAGTCAAGAGCAGGGTCATCCTATGGGGAAAGGGGTTGGGAAGCCTAGCGCAAAAGACATCAGAACAGGTACAGATGACTTTAGTAGCCTGGGAAGTCCACCTAGCAGTAGCACATTATCATTATCAGGAATTCAGATGATTATGGCTGTTTTCACAAAATATCTGACCTAAGAAGGCCATGAAGGAGGTACTGAATAGCTTCAACTCTTGGTTGCATCAGCACCCCCACCCCCCACAAAACCTGTATTGTTAGAGCTCATTTATAGGAGAGGACTGAGTTGTACTGTGAATTTCCAAGGTGATCAGCATGCATTTTACCCCCAAAAGTCCACTAGCGCTTGCTTAAAACACACAATCCATCATATTGCCACCTAAACCGCTCCAAAATCTTTTAATGATTAAAATGAAGTTACATTTTTATATTTCAACCTAAAAATACATAAGGCTGACAAAAAAACAAATATATCCATTATTAATTGAATAGAGGAAAAACTGCCATGTTCTTCCTTTCATTGACACCAACATTCATCCAAAATGCTTGATAGGACTTTAAGCAGGAAAAGCAACACATTTCAAAAGATAAGGTCTGGTAAAGAGAATATTCTACCATTCCTAAAACTTAAGGTTAATGCAGAAGTAGAAGGGGGCATATAATTGAAACTTGCACAATGACACCAACCTCCACATCAGGGTCCCTGTGCCACCCTCCTTCCTCACTGATCATATCAAGCACTCCCAGTAAAACTGTCATCACAAACCATAATACACTCCAATTCAGGCAACCCCCCTGCTCCAAAACACACACACACACAAAAAACTGGTAAAGGATTAAAAAGGCAATTCCCTGTCACACTGATCTGCAGAGCACGCACTCAAAAAAAAGTTGTAGGAAAAAAAGTGTGGCAGATGGCTGATCACGCCACCGTCCCACCCAGCTCAATACAGGGTCTCCTCGTCATCGTCCTCTAGGTCTCCAAAGTCGATGGACGGCCTGTGCTCCTGAGATTCATCCTCAGAGTCCCCGTTGGAGCCTGCGTAAAGGCAGCGACACGGCTCTGCGGTCAGAACCTCTACTTGACCAGTTTATCCACATTAATTAAAATTACACAGATTTAGGCCAACTTTATGGTTCCGTAATAAGAAACAATCCGATGGCCTGAAGGTGGAGGAATGAACAGTGGTCTGTGCTCTTACAGCAATACAAATCATACTTGCATTACCTTATTAAATTTCAGAAGTTTTTAAACCGCGTGACCCAGTTTTCATATTAGCGCATCATCTTAAACAAATGAAACATATTTGACTTGGATTTTGAAATCAGTTTTTAGCTACTGCTACCATCAGGGCACATCGGGTTTACACTCCAACTTCCACATTCCCCACTGTATACAATTCCAGAGCCATTTGTTGTAATTACTAACACACACACACACACACACACACACACACACACACACACACACACACACACACACAGGATTGGCACATACTTTCAAGATCATCCATGTATTCGTGAAGGGTTCTTGCCAAGTTGAAGAACTGGGGGAGAACGGGAGAAAATGAGCTACATTTCAAAACAAACATTTGCACGTAGCAGTGACCACAAGGCTCTCGTACCCCGGCATCATTGGCTGCACCCAGCACATCAGAAAACCGCTGTTCACACAGATGTAGCAGGACCACCAGGTACAGACCACAGCTGATGAACTCTCTTTCAGACTAGAAGCAGATCA
This sequence comes from Arapaima gigas, assembly GCA_900497675.1. Classification (NCBI taxonomy): domain Eukaryota; kingdom Metazoa; phylum Chordata; class Actinopteri; order Osteoglossiformes; family Osteoglossidae; genus Arapaima; species Arapaima gigas. The sequence goes on from UFQX01000998.1 coordinate 34,999, forward strand.
CAAAACACAACCGTCAGATCCTGATCTGGTACCAACAACTTTTATACAGTCAAGTATCTTAGATTCCTCACAGCCTTCCTTAGAAAGTTCCATTTATTGTTTTAACCTTTATTTCTTTTACCAACCACACTAACAGCAATCTCAGATGGGACAAGAGCTTTTGGCAAGAAGGAATTTAAGTTACTTAATGTAAGTAATGTAACATTAATGGAAAAAAAGTCGAAAACTATGGTGCCATCTTGAATTCTGGTGACATCACTATAATAATTTTAAAAAACAACATTTTTAATCCAGTACCTTTAAAAAAAAAAAATTTGCAAAGGAATCTGCCACATCCAACTCAAAATAACACTTTGAAGAATCTTATAGAACCCCATATTCATCTGCCTTGTGCCCCAGGGAAGTGCACTGCCCACCACAACCTTCCCCACTTGTCCTTACCTGTTCATGGGTCCTGTACAGCTCATTGATATCAAAATTCTCGATGTTCAGACGCAACTTCTCCTTGCACAGCTCACAGGTGGTGATGGCATCCAGGTCAGACCCTGTGCAGGAGGAACAGATTGGTTCAGGGATCTGCAAATAGAGGTGACCGGGTGCATATGTGGTTAAGATAACAGAGAAGTTACCAGAGGTGATCTTTGAGTGCAGCCACTTCTTCATGCAGTCCTGGTGCACGTACTGCAGACTGCCAGTACACCTGCACGGCTCGATCAATGGATTGGACGCTGACTCCTCTACCATCTGGCAAATGCGGCAAAGATCACCCTCCTCATCTGACTCCTCCAGAAGCAGACTGAAGAGGAGATTGACACAAGAGTCAGGTGACTCTCATTTTTTTGCAGTACAAATGCATTTGTTCTACTGTAAGCTTTCTCCAGACAGTCAGTATGATCTTAAACAGGCTGCAACCAAAACTAGTTGAGGACTTTATGGAGCAAACATTATATAGATTGAATTTGCAGACTGATGACTTTCAGTCAGACATATGAAAAAGGTTCAAAATGCAGCCCATATACCTCCTGTTGTTATTCTCACCTCTCCTTGATCTTCTTTAGCTTCTCTGGATCTCGTGAGGAGGGCTGCTTCCCCTTCTCTGGCACATTCCGCCCAGCAGACATGATGTCCACTGTGATCATCACGTTCTCCGGCAGCGAGCTCTGCAGCGAGGGTGTCACCGTGAGGTGGAACAGAGAGTTGGGTGTGATCCCGGTCAGTCTCCGGGTTCTCCCAGAGCGGGAGGCTTCAGCTGCTCCCGAAGGACCTACAGCTCCTACTGCTTCCAACTCCGCTTCATCATCATCACCCTCATTCTGCCCCCCTTCATCGTCACTTCCTTTCTTTTCAGAGGAGTCCGCGTGGAGGGGGTAAGAGGTGTTGCTGTGGGGTAGCTGATGCGTCACCTCCTGGCCATCTCTTCTCCTGCATGAAAACAGCGGGGTGCAGCGGCTCCTCAAAGAGGACGATAGCCTGGAAGCTCCAGCTCTTGAGGGCTCTGGCTCAGCCTCAGTGCCGTGTTCTTGTCTGGAGGTGCCACTTTGTCGCCTCCGGCGGAGGAAGACTGAACCTGGGGAAAGCTCAGACCCCTGGCCACCTGGCCCATCAGGATTCCCATTCCTGTTGCTGGAGCTCCCAATAGGGCTATCTGCCTGGTGGGCGTCGCTTGCCTCTTCCAAGGACTCAAAGGACCTGGAGCTGTTGGAGTCCTGGCTGGACCTCCTGGAGAACATGCTGCTGGCCAAGCGGGACAACAATTGCCTAGTGGTGCACCGGCCCTCAGGATCTCCTCTTTCAGCAGTCCGCGTGCGGGGGGCAGGAGGACTCTGTTCTGCAGATGAGGAGTACCAGGAACGGGAGCAGGATGGACCAGCCCAGGGGGTTGAGGACCTGGTCCGATTGCTGGAGAGAGGGTGTGGTTCATATCTATTTTGCGGGCGATCCTGAGAGGACGAGTAGAAGCTCTCCTTTGGCCTGGCACCTTGAGCATATGAGGACATCACACGGTCAGGATCTGTAGATCAAGAGGTGTACACAGACACTTAAATACTACAGTGAATCCATTGACTGTTTTAGGACTTGAGAACAGGCAATGTGAGAATTTGTGGAAGTGAGTTTCCAGAGAAAATCGAGTCATGTTATGGTGGCTGGCGGCAGTTATAACAAATGTCACACAGGCAGGGGAGTACGCACACAGTGAAGATGACAAGCCAGCTGCTCTGGGCCTGGGGTCCTCCAGGCTGGAGAGGCTCGACTCGGCTCGAGGGTCCGACTCCCTCCGGGGCCACAGACCCTGAGAGGGAGATGAAGACGAGGACCGGGATCGGGAGCCATGCGACTTCCACTGAGGTTCTAAACAGAAGGCCAGTCATTTTGGTTATTCACCTGTATATTAAAGAAAAATACAAGTTAAAACAGGAGTTACTTATTGCTCAAAGCGCAGGTATCCAACACCACAGGGAAGTGGGCTCCCTGTGGAAACGGCAAGAGTAGCTTTTGACAGCTCCCCACACTGCATGTGTACCATGCAGTGAATGAGTACTGTGGTACATACAGGGACATGAACAAGGAAAACAGCCCCCAAGTAACGATCAGAGACAGCAGATGCTATAGGGCTTCAATCCAACACCTTACAATTAAAGTACCTGGGTTTGATTCCCATAGTTCTGCTGTAGAACCCTTGATCAGGGTCCTTATCCTGAACTGATGCAGTGAAAAATTACTCAGCTGTATAAATGGGTGCAGTTTAAGTACCATAGTATATAACCCTCACATTGTAAACCACCTTTGAGCTAAGGTGTCAGATCAATGACTAAATAATAGAGAGCATTCTTAGTCTGAGAACATTCCAGTGTCTCACATGATGTCAAGGAGAATGAGTAAACAGTAGAAACTGTACCAGAGCTGGAGTAGGTGCTGCTCAGCATGGAAGATGTTACAGGAGAAGACGGGTCTCTCAAGTAGGTCGACTGGTTGCTGGACAATTTAGGTCTTTTGAAGTCATCCTGTGTTGAACAGAGAAGCCCTGAATACGTCCCCAGTCGTTCTGAACTCCCCTAAGTGGCGGCAAAAAAGACTGGTTGAGCTGGGGTACAGGCACCACATATTTGATTTGTCAGAACATTTGAAGCCATTTTACCAGTTTGCTTCTGCTTCCCAGTGAGGATTCTGTCCATGAGGAGTCATAAGACCTTGAGGACGAAGTCAGGGGGGTGCCGAGCCTCCAGCTTGAGTGGCGGCCCTCAGAGATGCCGTAGTTCCTAGAGGAACGGATCCTTGGGCTCTGCAGCCCAAGACAACACAAGTTGGGCTGACATTCAAGAAGCTCTTGAGGACTAGAGCCATGTCAAACTTGAAGCAACAAGACAAGCCACCGATGTGTCAGAGCCCCCATGGCTTCTTAATGTCTTACAATCACTAACTCACCAAAAATGAATTAGAATTTCAAATATTCTTACAGTTAACAATTCAGAGGCCTGAAAAGTGAGTTCAAATTGGAAGTTACCATTAATCCTCTAATCAATAAATTAAGACTGACATAAAGATCCTGAAGATCATGAAGGACCTGTCAACTGCGGCTCTTGTAGCACAGCGTTGGTCCACCCTGACAAAAATCCCCAGAAACTGCCTTTCTTGCCAGAGCATCATTTGTACCAGGCAGACTCAGAGAAACTGGCACCAGCCCTCAGCCTTGTGAGCACCTTCAGAGAAGAGCTCCAAAAAACAACGCGGTAACTTAATCCTCCAAGGCAGTCTTGACAGGCAGGCAGAGGAACACACCATGGTGCACCCAGGCAGGCCTATAAAAAGATGGGCCAATATAGCTGCAGTAACCTGAATACCTGCAGCGCAAAGGGTGCTGATAGAAGACACAGTGTTCCTGTTCTAAAGGTGGATCTGGCCTCATCAAAGGTGTAGAGCACAGCAGGAACTCAAAGAAGCTCCTTCAAACTCAAGGGAAGAGCAGCATGTTTAATTAGTCTTTCTACATCCCTCCCCATGTGAAGAAAAAGAAGATTAAATTAGAGCATTTTATACAAGAGTGGATTAAACCATAAAAAACTTGATCATGTTTAAAGCCTGTATGCTCGTGCATAAGTTCATCATAAAATGAAAGACCAGTTTTTTGAAGGGCCTAATTTTGACTTCCAAAACAGTTTGCGTGATTCAGTTTCCAGTGGCAGCACTTTTTTCTAGATTTACCTAATGTACCATGAGGGCATAATTTACCATTTCCAATCCCCACGACCTGGTTCACAACCACAAGGAAGAAGGGGAGAAAAGCTCGTGGCAAAGCAGTCTAGTTCCTGGAAAAAGGAAATACCTGAAGAGCCGAGTCCACCTTTGAGGAGGTTCCCCGGGAGTAGCCATCGCTGACCACCCCGTGGCTCCTGCTGCACAGTCGACTGGTGCTCAGGGGTGCAGAAGCAGAGGAGGACAAAGGCGAGCTCCTAGATGACAGGAAGGGCAGTCTGTAGGACCTGGATTCCATCTCTGACCCCCAGAGAGAAGACAGGAGAGAAGACAACACTAAACACACAAGACATTGATCAAGAACATCAACAGAAAGAAAAGAGCGCTATTCCAGCCAACACTGCTCCCATAGCTTCTCCTGGACCATAACATCAACATTTGAAAAACAAGCACCTCCTCCTTCCAAAGGAAAGGAACAGGGTTCAAAGTGGGGGGCGGGTTAAATGCATCTGCCAGCCTTCCCCAGGGGATCACGTTTCAGCTACTTTGCTTCATGTAATAAAGCTCCAGAACTATCTACACCCCATGTGATCTGAACTAACTAGGGGAGCCCCGATCGCCACAGGAGGATTTATACCAGGACCAGATTTTTACCAGGCAAAATGACAAACCGTGGGGGGGGGGCACGTGCTCGTGCCTGGAGAAAACGCAAAAAACCACTTTGTTCACTTCCTAGAAAGTGACGTAAAGAAGTCCTCCAGATCTGCAGCTTTCAGACACGCTTCCGCATGTCGTTAATTTAACAAGACCAAAGATCAACCTAAAAGCAGGAAATTCCTTCCTGCAAAAAACCCGGAAGTTTCACTTATAATATCATATTCACAGAGCAAAAACATAAATCATACTCACAACAGAAAATTGACAGCTTGACAGGAGGCCGGAAATCACCGCAAAACGACACAAACTGCGGACATCCGTCGCCACCGCTCACTTTATTAATTTACCACTTTATTAACTGATTACTGGCTGAATATTAACTGATTATTTCGATGATTGATCGCTAAACTCCCAATTTATCGCCGCGAGGCGAGGCGAGACGGGCCGCGGCCGTTCGATACAAAGTGCCGGAACGCGGACGATTCCATTTAATTCGCATTAAATCCCCAATGGGTGCAAATCTCGGCATTTCATAACATTGTATGTTTAGCCAAGTAGAGGTCACGCATACAGCTATGATTCACTTTATAAATACTGTAAATATTATGCAATGAAAACAGACACAAACCTAGGGCTGATGGTGGGTGAGTCTAACAGCTGATGGTTATAAGTAAAGACCCCCCCCCCCCCCCCATTTGCCAGCTTTTTTCCAACCCCCGGTGAGACCCCCCCCCCCCCCCCCCCCCCTCCCCCCCACCACCTCGGCAGCTGCAGAGCACCGGCCGCCTCCTGGAGGAGNCTCTCTCTCTCTCTCTCTCTCTCTCTCTCTCTCTCTCACCCACCCTCTCTCACCACCGATCCCCGCCGCCGCCGCCGCTCCTCCTGCACCGTCACTCTATGGCGGCCGTGTTTTCCTGCTACCGACAGGCTGGTGTGACGCGCGGACACGAACACGAGCGCCGAACGCAAAGCTGTGACGCCCCCTACCGACCTTATCGGGAGCGCGCACGGGGAGAGCGGGGAGGGGGGATGGTGTGCGAGCTTGAAAACCACCACCAAGTACGAACAATAAATAATCGCACCCGTGAGAAATGAGCTTCAAAAACATACACACATCTGTTAACGGGCTGCTGCCACCTTTCAAGCCCAAAAATAGCTCAAAGCTCCAGGACAGACTGTATAAATGTGGCAGTAAGGATTAATCTTTGAAACAGACCTCCCTGGGAAAACAATAGTTAATAAACAGCGGTGAAGGTGGGAAGAAGGTGGTCAAGGACATCAGGCGCTCGGTCCGGGAAATAAGAGCGGGTCTGGAGTGCCGGTCAGTAGGGGGCAGGAGTGAGCTGTTCCACACTGACTGAGGGTCAAATGTACACAACTTGAAACACTATGAATTCCCCTCCTGTTTCCCTCTTATGACCATGCTTCATTATGTTTAATGTTCTGATGTTTTACACACCATATCATGGTGAAAATACACCCTGATATGGCTATAAAATGGTTTTTATAACCATATCAGGGTGTTTCAGCCCTGAAGGTGTGCAGTGCACAGTTAAGGTATTTACTTGCCCACCAACCTTTCTTCCACTGTAACGTCTAGAAAACACACAGGCCAGAGTGGCTGTGTAGGTGTAGGTAGGTGTGTTTAGCTTTTGGTGGAGAGACAAAGGAGAATGGTGGGGGTCCCTCTAATCCCACAGACTGATGTTAAAGAAAAACTGGGCAGATGTTCTGCTGGGAAGAAAGAGTGGAGCTATGTGCAGCGCACTGACCTGGTGAACCTTCCCTCAGCTTGGCCTGAGCCAGCACTCCTCTGCAAGCCCCTCAAGGGTCTGCTGTATTCTTAAAAGAACCATGGGGGGCATGGGGGGCATCCAGTCACATGCTTCTGAGCAGCCTTACAGTGTGAAATGTGGTTCTTCTATGTTTTACTGAAGAGGCACAAAGCCTCCTGTATGTTCTGTGTATTTAAATCAGCACTGGACTGAAATGTCATCATTCTTACTATTCAACCCATAATTAACTGGCATCCCATCAAGAGTGTAGTTTCATAGCCTACTGCCCAGCCATTCTGGGCTAGGCTCCGGACCACCACGACCCTGACCATTATTATTATTATTATTATTATTATTATACATATGCATTACAGTTAAGGGGGCAGTAGGTAGCACATGCAGGGCTGTTTCCTTACAGTCTTACAGCTGTTGGTTTGAATCCCACCCTGCTTACTGTGAATTGAAATTTACCCAGCTGTATAAATCAGTGTATGTTGTTTAGTGTACAAACCTCACATTGCAAGCTGCTTAGGGGAAAGGTGTCAGGAAAATAAAGGTTAATCATAATCCAGAAATGCAGCGTTTTTCTTTGTGAATTAATTTCATCCTCCACTGTCAGCTGTGGATACTTCACTCCAAAGTATTTATATATTGTTATAATCTGGCATAAACAACCAAGCACAATATTAACAAAGCACTTTTAAAATTCACACTGCTGTATTTTAGAATTAAACAGCAACATTTGTCTGCAAGACAGCACTGGGGAATATGTGTTGAAATGGATGTTTTCTCCAGGCCTGAAGGTGATTATCATAATTAATTGTCATGCTAATGTGCAAACGAGAGCCGAGCTCAAGATCCTCCAAATGGACTGGACCTGTTTTGCTCTTTAATTATAGAGTGTCTGTTTTTGTCTCTTTCACTCTCTCTCTCTCTTTCTCCCACTCTCACACACACACACATACACACAGGCTGCTGTTTGTGGTCCTTTGTGCTTCTCGGCGTGTTTCCCAGTGCTGGTCAGCCAGTGTTGTTGCAGCAGGGACCGCCCCTGCAGAGGGGACATGACTGGAGGATTGTCACACTCCTGTCCATTATGATTGTCACCCCAACGGCCTGTTTCTGAGCCACTGTCGCTCTCGGCATGTTGTGTGTCCACATTGCCGTGGTGTTTGCGGGGTCCGAAAATTGCTTATTTAGAAAGATGGTGTTTGGTGCAGAAGCAAGATCTAATGCAGACTGACAGCTAGGGTATAGATGTGTGTGCGGGATGAGAGGACGTGCTGTCATTTCCAAAAAAACAGAAGCGAAACAAAACACAGCAGAAACACAAGATATTATTGAATGTAAAAAAAAACCTCAGAGCACAGTTCACATGGAGTCCACTGATTTAGGTGGAAGCTGTCATGTCATGCTTAGTGTCAGACGAATACAGTGGACTAGGGGTCCAACTGAGACTGTAAGTTTGTTCATAATTTTATCTGTTCATAACTTTAAAATCACAATCAATAAAAGCTTCATAACATGAGGGTCCCTTGGCTTTGAGGATTGGTTCTGCAAAAATATTGGACATAAACAGCAATAAATAATAGCTATAATAAATACAAATATCTCCTTTTTAACATTTTATTAACTCTGAGGCACATTCACATTAAAAACAATTTATAATGGGCCGCAGGTAGTGTTTTTTTCTGTTACAGCTGCTGCTTTGCATTCACAGAACACATTTGATTCCGACCTTCTGCCGTTATGGTTTTTTTTAATACCTTTGATGAAGGTACTTACCCTGAATTCATCTAGTAGACATTACCAAACTGTACAAATGAGTAAATCACAGTAATAAGGGTAAATCTGTAAGCAGCTTTGGTGGAAACTGGCAGCTAAATAAATACATAGCTGAAAGTCAAACACCTTCTCACCACAAACCCGTATTTGGCATAAACTGTTGACTGATTCATGTTGTCAACAAGTGCAGCTTTTGCCACCTTGTTGTTGATCATCAACACACACGACACCAGATATGAGCTGTAAGCATTGTGGAAGCAGTCTGAATTAAGATGGGTAGTTTGTATGCTCTTTACAGTCATCTATCAGTTTGGCAAATAAACACAGGTCATGCTCGGTCAAAATGAGTAAAGTGTGATTAAAACACAAAAGAAAAAATGTACTTGCTTGCATCTTGGCTATCTGTAACATGAAGAGCCAGTGAAGCCATTCTCGCCCCTAGCCCCACATTCACCGTGGCAGTAAAGCTGTGTCTGCAGTCATCTGAGGTGACTTCATTACCATGTTGTCTACAGGCTGCTAAAATTTGACATTTTTGGTGCATGATTTGCAGCAGGAGGAGAGAAGGGAGTTTGCTTGTAAGCAGGAGATCGCTGAACCACCAGTCAACGGTTACTGTCGAACCCAGCAACACTACGGTCCTGTTCAGGCCCAGCACTTTGCCCGGTCAAAGTGAGCGTCCTCCTTTAGGGCAGCAGCAAAACTGGCTGCTCAATTGTTACTCCTCACATTCATTTCAGGTTCTGTTTCATCCGTTTGGTTGTGTTAGACACCAGCACCTCGTTTCCCATGAAACATCTGCTTCCCATGAGCCTGTCTCACGTTTCCTCTTCATCCGCTGTCCCCTGTCCTATAGCACGCTTCAGTTCACAGAAGAGAAACAATGGCTGCCATTAATTTGGCTGTGTGACCGAGGGGGTTTCAAATGCAGAGCCGTTCAAAATCCACGGGGGACGCTTTTAACTTGAGTCTTGTGAAACAACCAGTTCATAATCTGAAATAAATGCTGTTTATTTTGTGTGTGAGCTGTGTGTCTGCTGCTGGGTTACTGGCGCCTTCCCCCTCATGATACATTTTTAATGCATGGGTGCCTAAGTTCACTCCTGCAGAGACACAGGACCAAGTTGTAGCCTTTCATTTGCAGTTGCATGAACAGCAGCGTGCAGGATCTTCTCAACACCGTATCTGTGCTCCTTCCTTTGCGAGAAATGTTTTAATGCAAAAACCAGATGGTGACAGAAGAAAAGGTTGGTCTGGACTGGCCACAGTGTGTGTCGCCCCCTCTGTAAGGATGAGATAGGGCAGGACAGGATAATACTTCACTGATCCCCACAGGGATATTCACCATACAGCAGCTGGACGCAGGAGACACATAGCAAGACACATAATTAAATTATAAAAGCACAAAACTAAACTAACAAATAAATAAATAGCCAACAAATAACAATAATAAATAGCAGAAGACATATGCCTTGTTGACAGATTCTTGTGACTTATTACAGAGGCAGATGTCTGTTGGTAAGAAGGACCCCCAGAAGTGGTTCTTGTTGCATCTAAGGTGAATAACCTGGTGGCTGATAGAGCTCACGACAGTCACTTCATTTAGGGAAAGTGAGACAATGTTCACGACGGACTACACCTTCCTCATCATTCTAGTCTCTGTCAAAGCCACCACCAAATCGGGACTTTCACCCATGACAGAACCCACTGTCTTGCCAAATTTTTTGAGTCTGCACCTCTCGCCAGAAGTGATGTTCTCCCCCAATGCACCATGGCATAAAAAAATCACAGAGGTGACCACAGTCTGGTAGAACACGAAGAGGATGTGCCTGCCCACAGTAAAGTACCTTTTCCTTCTAAGACAGTATAGCCTGCTCTATCTTATACAGCACATCTGTGTTGTGAGACCAGTCTAGTTTTGTTGCTCATGTGGATCCCATGTACCTGCAGGATTGAACCACCTCCACATCTGCACCCTTCAAAGTACCTAGGCACAAGGCCAGAAATCAGCTACCAGCTCCTATGTTTTGTTGATACTGAGCTGGAGGTGGTTTGACTGACACCATTAAACAAAGTTCTCAGTCAGAGGCCCGTATTCCATCACCTTTCTCTATACACCCTAACACAGCATGTCTACCACCTGTAGGTTCACAACACCATTACATTTACATTTATTCATTTCATTTGTGTGTTACAGTGTTAAGCCACTTCCTTTGATTTAGCAGTTTGAACAGCTGGTTAATTTTGACTCTGTCAACTCAAGGTAGGTTTCTTGATTGCAAGGTACTACAGCAGGAGGTGGGATTGAAACCCAGGTCCTTCTAGTGTAAAGTGGCAGCTCTAACCATTATGCCCCCTGCTGTCTCTCATTAAATGCTGTGAGTTATTTAACTGACCTATGTGCTGAACAATGATCATGCTTGAAGACTAGGCCATTTCCAGGTGTTATATATGCATAAATAACTTGGATGTACTGTACATTCAACATTACAGTGCCTCACACCACAGTCCATTCCGTGTTTGACCTTCCCATGACAGACACCATGACAGATGACCAGAGCACTAGTCCCCCCACCCCCGAAATGAGACCTGCAGCCATCCTACCTCATCCTGAGGTCAAAGGTCGGGGTATTCCTCACTGCTGAATTCTAGGGGTCGGATCAAGTAGCTCTCAAGCATGCAGAGCTGGAGGAGGACTTTGGAAGGGCCATTACTTTTATTACATGCAGCCATGCTTGTGATGGCTTCCCCGAATCCCTTGGAAATCAGTGTATTCTTGCATTTCACGGATGAAAAGAACATTATCACCACATCATTCACATCATAAATGCAAAACATGGCTTGTACTGTTTGTACATACAGTAAAATCCCGTTATAATGCTTCCTGTGATAAGATAAATTAGGGTAGGACTGGCTACTGGCTCTCCTCCTCCTGCTCCTTTTCCAAACATCAACATCTTCTGAGGGTGACAAATGTACAGGATTTACGAAAGACCACGTGTGTTTGGGTTAAAGTTTCTATTAGTATAAATCGTATTGTAATGGTTACGGGGGCGCCGAGCTTTGCTGAAATGTTATGAATGTATGTATTTTTCCGATTAACAAATAAAAGGAATTTAAAGCTCGTCTTCCCTTGGTAACGCCGCCGACAGCACGAGCAAAGCGGGTCCTCGCGGGATTGTTGCTGTATATTATTATTATGGTCACGCGCACAATTTGTTTGGAATATTCCGTCTCTTTTCAACACGTGTAATATATGATTACATTTTCCCGTTTCTTTTCGCACAAGAAAGGGAAGACTGACTTTTAAAAAAATCTATTAACCTCACAATAAGACGACCCCGCATTTTTTGACACGTTATGGAGCGTTGGTGTTACTGTTTACCGTATTTATTTTAGACTTTCACACGTCAGACAAATTTACTTCTAAGTGACTTGGAGGAAGACTCGTATTTTTAACGTATCCTTTCAAGGACCTTTCCCGTAGAATCACTTTCATGTTCATCGAAAAACCTTGTAAACGCTGGCTTTGCACGGTGACATTACGTGCCATTGTGGCGACAAAAGTCTGAATGCCCTCAACAAGGAAGTTTCTATTTCTGCGGCTGTACATTGCAGTTAAAGTGTGTTATAGACGTCTTTTAATCCCATTTATAACCTCTTCATTTTAATGCGCCTCGTTTCCTTAGTGATTTTACTGTGATCATACAACACCAGGTCAAATCCAATAAAAAGTTATATGTTCTGCAGGAGCCGTTTTATGCAGGACCGCAGCGGCGCGAGCTGAAGCTGGGTTTGAACGCGATCTGGAGCCAAAATGAGCAGAATTACAAGCTCCCCGCAGCAGTTGTGATCCACAGCCAACGTCGGCCAGCTAATGGAAACGTACACATAAATTACACAATCATTTACAAACTCAAATATGAACACTGACAGGGCAAAGACGCATGCACAGTTCGTCGCAAACACATTTGCATAATGATGTTAGTATATGCGTTCCGCAAGACAGCTGAGTTCTCCACTTTTTAAACTAAATTCACACGCAGTTCCTTCACAAGGCATCATTTTCTAATGCAATAATAGATAGAAATCTCCCTGCTGGTTTCCTGCTACTACTGTCTGTATCAGTGTTCTGGTTACGGTCTGCTAGACGGCCAAAGGTTCACCCCCATGATTTGATCAACATCTCCACCATTGTGTACTTACTTACTGGTCCAACTCACAAGCTGTACAAAATCTAAAGTCCTCAGTTTTGATCCTGACCTAGCAGGACAACTTCCCTCTGCCCCTCAGAGCAACTGAAACCTTTTCAAGAAGGGTCCTGAAGCTATCTCTAAGGGCCATTTCTGTCCTGATCTGACAGCCACATAAATCAGTCCAACAGCATCTGCTATGATTACCTCCGTATTTACTGTTTAAATGTCACTTCTACAGTCAACTACCTGAGAGATGTGAACCAGCAACATGGCAGTATCAGACAAACCACCCGAGCTTTGATCATCCTTTGTCTGTCTAAAACTCATCTGCTGTTGACGCACTTTTGTTTACCCTCTGTTGTACCTGCTAGTACATGGCGTTTACCAGGAGTAGGTAAATGAATAAAAGTAAACGAATCAGTCATCCTCCTTACACAGCATTTGCGCTGCTCGGTAACATAATATTAGGACAATATTACTTTTATTATAGCGATTATCTGAAGCACGTCACACGGTTATGGTGGGAAGGAGCGAAATGAGGTGGTGTTGAAACCTAAAGCCAAGGCAGCTCTGAAGGGGCCCGCGTGCAGCTCCCAGAGAAACCTGTTCAATGAAACGAAGCCCCTTGTTTTTAATGGAATCACGACGCAGTGAGATGATTCAAATCGGCGCAAAATCGATCGCAGTGCGCCAGACCCATCTTGCCGCCCCAACCTTCCTGACACTAACAAGAAAAAAAAATAATTAAGACGGAATCCCAAAATTAATTTGTTTTCCGTGGGCCTGTTAAGGAGATCATCACATTCATTATACTTTCAAATTAAGGCTCCTTTTTAAAAAACTGTTTTAAGGCGATGGGCCAGTGCCCCCCCCCTCGCGCGCATGCACTGCGTTTGCGGCGATTGTGCGGGGTCTTATTATGTTACAAATGGCTGCAGAGGAGGAGGCCGCGCCCGCGAGGCGCTGTCTAATGAAGCGGCTTGGTGCGCGCGCCTCCGCCCCCCAGCCCCCCAGCCCCCCGCGCGCCGCTAATGAAGGCTCTCCCGCACAATTAAAAAAAAGCCGCGCGCACGGTCCGCTGGTGTGACAAATGCGTCCAATCATCCCCCCTCCCGACTCCCCCCTTCCTGCCACTTCCCCGGATCCAGCGGGGACTTGATGTGTCCAACCCCCCCTATCTCGATTTTTCTACGGCAGTGTCTCCTGCGAGGCCCTGACCACCATTTCTTCACTTGGAAAGAGGGCAAAAAATCAATAACGACACAAGATGGTGAGCAGCTAGGAAATTCTTATAGCTGCGCGGGGGGTGACTCTGACCTGTAAGGGGACTTGAGGTCACCTGTGCAAAACATCATTTGCAGTTAAAGAAAAAGTGTTATTAAACCCTTAGATCAGTGAAAGGTCATTTCTATCATCTTTGTTGTACCATTAGTTCAGATTCACAAGAGAAGGGCCAGTCATTTTCACAATAGTGTATATTGAACCTATAGCCCGGCAGGTGCTGATTTCATGTCCTTTAGCAGCTTTATGAATAAAATATAAATATCAGGTTGTGTCTCAGAGCTGGAACTAAAGTACGTGTGTTTTCCCCCAGTCCCTGAACACGGGGCGATTGGCTGGGAAACAAACGGGGAACAAGGTGTAGATATTGAATTATGTTGCCCAGAGTCATTTGCGTTTCCACGGCAAATCCCAAATTCATGGCACCCGCAGATTAGTAGCTATTGTTCTCTGGACCGCTGTGGAGTGCCGTTGAATATAATAATCTGCAGCACCATCATGACCCAGACTGGGCCTAAGGACCCCCCACCCAGCCTGCTGCTCATTGAGAGAGACAGAGATTGAGGAACAGACTGAGAGGGAGGGAGGGAGGGAGGGAGGGAGTCAGAGGGTGAGACAGACTTTTGTCATTTAATCACAAAATGATATGTAGTATTGAAATGTTCGACCAGTGCTTTAGCTGTGCCAATGCTGTAGCCAAAATTTCTGAACAAAGCAGAATATAACCGAAACACAAATTGAGACATGTTTCACTCTTAGAAAAAGTCAAAACCATAGCAGCATTTTTATCTAGACATATCTGAAGGAGATCAAACATTTGAAATGTATCTTAAAGAGCTCATCAATCTTATTAAGTGTAAGACAGCATGACAGCAACCAGTACTTTCACTGATTTATCATTTTTCAGCCCGACCTCTACCCAATATTATGAGGACAGGAGGTCATATAAATATGTGTCACTATTTCTGGACATTTGGCCTTAGAGACATAAATAAAAAACAGGGCAAGAAATAAAGTTTAGATGTATAAGTTTCTGTACAACGTTTATATATATTTTAACGACAACAAACTGCCAGTTGAATACGTTTGTGTGGGTTGAGGAAAATGGCAATAAAAGAGATCTCATATAGCACCAAATGATCATATCTTTGTTTTGCATTTTTGAGTCAATGTACCATCACACACTTTCAGTGTTTATCGTGTTTATTAATATTCAAAAACAGGTTGGAGCCATATGAAATTCACCAGTGACTTTTAAAAACACAAACAATTCAGGCTCACAAATAAACACTGAAGCGAGTAAAATGTGTGCCGATGGGCCACAGGGTCAGCTGTATTCAGCACACACACACACTGGGCGGCTGAGGTGACAGTCTCCCTGCAGGACGGTGTGTGTCTGACACACTCAATAATTTCCCAGGTTCCTCACACCGTCCATCGTCCTGCTATACACACCATATGTTGCATTTTTTTAAGGTTAATATTTTAAAGGTGCTTTCTTATTTAGCAGACAGGATACATTTAGCATCATTTAATAAGAACATATGAAATATTTATGACTGTCACATGTAACCGAATAATTTACATAAATTAAAAACCACTTTCTGTATATATAAATACACTATGTACATAAAGTATGTATATAAAGTGGCTACAGTCATAGACAATGTGCTGCTGAGCTAAATATATTTGGCTAGAAAATAAATACAAATAAAATAAGTACACCTATATATACAAGTACACAAATATATGAGATTTTATATATATATAGACTTGTATTTTTACATTATATTTAGCATGTTTACTATAGTTAGTATATTATATATAGTATTGATACTATTGTTTTTGTACATTTAGTATATTTATAATTTATTACCATTATTTTTAAAGTTCCAAATGACAATATTTGTTAAGACATGGATTTCAGAAATGACAGAAGTATGATGTAAATTTGTACAGTCTGTTTTTTTCCCTCTAATGCTGTGCCAAACAGGTGCGTTTATTTTTATTTGTATAAATGTATATATTTATGCAGCGGAAGCACTTCGCCAACACTACCGCGCAGAAGAGCCGGATGGGCTGGGCGCCGATCTGCTGTCAGCTGGATGGGATATCGGCGCTCCGCGCAACACACACAACACACACTCTCATGGAGATGCGTTTCTATAATTGTGTTCTTATCGTTATGAGATTGCTGGCTGACGTCACTTTGGTTCCTTGAAGTGAAGCTGAGCAAGACGCGTCTCCTGTGATGACTAACACACATACACACACACACACACACACACAGACACGCAAATACACACACACTCAATTACAGCTCTCTTCCCTCCTTCTTCATCATCTCCCGACACACCGGTCCCTCCATCAAACAGGAACCCGAGCAGGAAGAGGGAACATCGCGCTTACTGGTTATAGTACCCACGGGGAGGACGCACACACACCCCAACACACACACACACACACACACACACACGTGTGGGAAGTCAGGTAGGAGTTACTTTGTGTGTTTTCATTCTGTGATAGTGTTGATGTTGTCGTGTTTGTGGACGGCTGTGTCCAGATCGCCGCGCACACGCAGACACACGCGCGGGCGCACATCCCGCACCTTCTTGTCCACTGCGATCGCCGCCGCGCGCTTGCCCTCAGCTCGAGACAGTGTATCCAAACCGGGGCGACGCACGAGTGCAAACGGGCGTCCGCGTGGGAACATGTGTATAACTGTACGCAACTGCGAGCAAGTGTGTGTGGAGTAGTGTAACTTTGCGGTAGTTATGGTACAAGTGAGGACGCTCGAGGCTGCGGGGGGTCGCCGCGGGTCTCTCCTTTGTGTCCTGGTTGCGTCCACCGTGCCGATGTCACACCGCCACGACAACAAACAAACAAATAAATAAACAAACAGACGCCGAACCGGGGACTCGCGGCGGCGGTTTGTTCGTGTCGTCAAACTTTAGTTCTCAACGTGGAAGAAGCAGGATGTGGCTGAGTGTGTGTCTGTGTGTGTAGGGGGTGTAAGGCCAGTTTAATAAAACACGTAGGAGGTGAAAATGACAGCAGGCGACCAAAAAATCGTGTGTGCGCTGTGCGTGCGTGTGAGAGAGAGACCAATAACAGCCCGACCGCACTGTGTGCACCTTCCGCGCGCTCCTCCATTGTTCGCTCCTCCTCGCCTCGGTTCAAACTGCCCCCTTTGTGTTTCCGACACACTCCGCCGTCCCCCCACCCCCACTGGCCTCCCAACAACAAGACTCTCGCCATCTTGGCTCGTCTCCGCTTCCCTATCGCCGCGCGCTAGCCGCCTGTCAGGGTCCCGGACGCGCGGACCTAACGGGGGTGGGGGCAGATGCAGGGGGGGGCGTCTCCAGGGGTGTGATGACGTCATGCGAAGTTTAACCGAATTTATTCCTGAAGATTTTACTGTCCGGAGTTCTTTTATTTTATGGAGATGTATTGAGCACTGCGGATCAATTTAGTACTGGGAGATGTTTAATAAAATGCATGTAGCAATAAATAATAATTATTATCGTCTTTATTATCACTGTGGTGGTTATTTTGATTGACAGGTGGAAAGCGATATCCGAGGTTCGTACATAGCGAGGAGGATATAAACAGGTTAATAAATTTAAAAAAGTGTAATATTTTCTAAGTGACTAAAATCCACTTGTTTCCTGTGCACAGTTTACATTTACATGTTGACTTTACACGGTTGCACTAATAAGCTGAATAAAATGCATTGATTAATATAACCGATCAATCCGTGCCCTGACCAAGGGGCTGTTTGTGTATTTGTAGAAATGTACGTGATAACTCTCAGGTTATCAGCCTCTGTATGACTTTGCTGGGATTTTACTGAACTTGAAAGTGGTAGAGTGGTTTCCTACTGGATAATGACAGTATTGGACAGAAGCGTCCATTTAGAAACTATATTTTTACAGTCTTGGTGGGGGAAAAAATGCCTTTATACATTCACTCACGCATGGCAGGAGGTGGTGGGGTGGTTTGAGACCTTGCCTTGAAACCGACAGACCCAGGTTTGAATCACATATCCTGCTGTGCTACCTGCACTGAAGGTAACCCTTTGGTTTATTTGTTTAGATGAGGACATGTAAGATATATTCATTTTTGGTGCATCTAAAGATCAGGTTTTCCTTTTTAAAAAAGGCACCTGTTTCTAACATTGAATGTCTGGAGATTCCTTCCTCAGCACACATCTTTATAACCTCTGTCAAACCTGTTGTCAAGCCTCTCACCTTTTAAGATGTGGCCTTGAGTAAGAATGTGTGTATCCAGTAAATGCTGAGGTACCAGAAGGGTCCATTGTGACTATTGGTGCCTCAGCTGGAAGGATGATGGGTTTCCATAGTGCTGCTGTTGAAAGGCAGTGAGAGACACCATGGGCACATTTTCTCCTCAGTGTGTTGTCCTCCTCATCAGAAAAGATCTAAAGCTGGTAGTGTTTTTTTTCCTGTCTTACGGTTGTGTGAGACTATATCTTATTGCTGAATCCAAATTTAGGCCATGTTCTCAGAGTTGGCTCATTCTGTGTTATTCTATCAAAGGCATACATAAGGTTGCTGGTTTATAAATAGCTTTTTTGACTCCTGCAAGCACTTTGAAGACTTACTGTAGCATGCCCACCCCTTTTATAGTGGAAAACAAGTAGAGTCGTGTTGGATTAGGGTGCGAGCCATACCCTGACTCTGTGCAGATAATGTTCATCCAAGAGGTTTATACTGTGATGCAAACTGTATTTATGATGTGATGTCCCAAAGTAATGCCTACTAATTATTGTTTTGTCAATGAGGTGTTCAAAGCAATATGCTGTAATTGACCAGAATGCGGCTACTTTATTGTTTTGCCACCATGCAAATGAAAGAATGACTCCAGGTTTTTTTTTAAAAAAGCCTGTTGTCAAAGGAATGTCATGATGTGGCTTTACATAGATGTCATATAAGATCATTTTTACATTTTTTTAATTGCAAAACTGACATATTACATTACTTAAAAGAATAAAAGGAAATTCAAGGTGGTATTTTTTTCCGCAGTCTGGACGATGAGATGGTGCAACACGGGCTTTAAGGAGACAAACCAGCCACACAACAAACTATCTGAATTATTCATTTAATTCATTTATTTTCAATAACCACTTGTGCACTGCAGGGTTGCAATGGCCTAAGCCTATCCTGGAAGCATAAGGTGTTAGGCAAGGTACACCCTGGGCTTGATGCCAGTTCATCACAAAAGTAATGATAGACACTCATTCACTCAAATACACACACCCACTACAGGAGGTTTTGAGTCACCATTTCACCTAAAACACATGTTGAACCGTGGGAAGAAACCAGAACACCCGGAGGAATCCCACTTGAACTCGAGGAGAACGTGCAAACTCCACACAAACTGAGCCTCATCCAAACTCATAGTCCAAGCGTGGCACCTCCACTGCCTGCTGTGCCAAACAAGATCAAAGTAATAAAAAAACAGTTTGCATAAGAAAGTTGAGCAGTCATTTTGTTCAGTTTGGGTCAGCTTTGATTCTTTAGGTCATCTTTGCTGTGATAAAAAACTATTGTGAAAGGGAAAATGGAGGAAAGCAAACTGGTAGAGAGATATTAGTCGCTCAGATGTTTGCCTGGATTTGTAGTTCAGAGCTGAAGCTGGAAGGAACAGATGTTTGACAAAATTCCTGATGTGTTATTTTCAGTTTTGCTGTCCTTACTGTGTTTGCTTTAGTATCCTTTTTTCAGTGTTTTTTTCTTTTTGTGGTGGCAAAATCATTAGTGTTATTAGCATACGGAGACTGAGGAGTCTCTCTTGCTCCTGACTTCCAAAGCAGACGCTTCTAGATGTTTCTCCGTGGTCCGCCTGAGGAAGACCCCTGGCTGTCCTGCCTTGCCTTCCGCTTGACGTGAGTGAGAGGAAGCCTATCTGTCAGGGCTTGTTTGTAACGTTGCTGCTTTTTTTTTTTTATTAAAGGAACGCATGTCAGTTCTTCTTCGATCCAAGTCCAAAGCAGAAAAGACTGCACGCTAGCAAAGTAAAGAAAAAATAAAAGCCCCTGAAGGTTAGGTCTGACTTCCCCCGTCTCTCTTTCTCTCTCTCTCTCCTTTCGGGCAAAATATGAAAACAATACATTTACAGGATGTTAAGTTCTTGTTTTCTGCAGAGGAGATTAAAAAACGGCTTGCACACCAAGTATGCCTTGAGCAATTATAAATAGACACAGATAAACCGTATTTGCATGTCAACCAAAGTTGCACAAAAACAGTTGCTATTGGGTAAGCTGATTAAAGGAAATCAGGATTTGGGACCCTTGCGTCTGGGGAGGCTGAAACTGATGAAACTTGAGCAGCTTTTGTGCTGACAGATCCACCATGTACATCTGGGGTGCACACCCTTTACCATCTGAACGTGGGTGGAGATAAGATCGTGTTCTACATCTCCTGTGCATGTTTTTTTTTTTGCATATCAAATTGTGTGGCCTTTAAGCCTCCTTTGTATTCATGGATCCCACCGGCAAAGCTTGAGTGCCCATTCAAGTTATGGATGTAAAACAGTGCTTAAATAAAATGCCATCCTACGGTGTAAATGGCGGGTGAACTGCAGTATTGGATTAGGCTTCATGACGGTCACCTTCAGCGGTGGCTGGCTGTATGTCTAAAGAGTAGGCCCTGAAGATTCACGACCCTCTGCGCTTCCTCTGCTTATGCAAATGCTCCATCTGTTAAGGACATCTTGAGGTGATGCAATATTTTTGTCAGATGCCACCATTGGGGGCCACCGTACGCCACAGTGGAAATGCACTGTCGTTGCATCAGCTCTCCGCAGACTGTGCATGCACGGGGGTCCCCGCGAGATCGCCGTGCCTCGTGGGCTTGATTTCCACTGTTGCCATGGGAGCCTTTGGGGGTGTGGGACGGGCTGCATTTGAGGTCTAGGGGTCAGGAAGAGGTCCATCATAAGAGGCTGACTTTGTCCACCACTTTCAGATCTTAACGTGACCGCAAACAGAACACATACAGCTGTTCCACTTCATAATTCATGTACTTGAATTTTTAAAAGATCAGAAGTAATCATTTTGATAACTTGTTATGAATTATAAAACTAGCTTTTTAGTTTCTTAGTAAATACTTTTGTCTATTGCACAGCTTGCAGCTTTATCCTATTCAGATGTACTGTGTATATATGGAATGCAGAATATAAAAAAAATCTTAAGTTATCCTCTTTCATTTTAGGACAATATTTTCATTTACTCATTTAATTTGTTGTAATTGTTCTGTTTTAGTTTTATTCTGTAAACTGTTAAATAGTGCTGATGATGGCAACGATAATGTACTGTACTATAAAATCTTAAAATGTGGTTACTTTAAAGTTCATTGTTCAGACGGCTTGAGCAGAAGAGGAACTGAGATGAATCAGTTTAGCCTCCCTCTCACACACGCACACACACACACACACACACACACACACACACGCACAGACATTGTATCAGCCGGTAGCCACATCCAGAGATGAAAGGTCACAGGATTCATCTGCTGCCGAATCCGGCCCTGCTTCCCTTGGCACTCTTGCCACAATAAGAGTCACTGCAGTTGTTCTAATAATTGCTGTCTTGTTTAGCAAGTTTTGAGATGTAATTGTATTTTAACCATCTTTAACATTATCCGCCACTGTACCTCAAGTATGGAGGGAAAGCAATTCCACTTATTAGTTATTGCAGTCTGGTAGATTTCATAATTTGTAAGTATGGACAGTTATTTAAATGAAAACATGCTGAAATCCAGGTGAGATGTTTATATGTTAAAGTAATGTGCACTCATGTAATAAGAGCTTCAATAAGTAAATTATCCCGGGAATAAAAGTGGCAAATGAAGCCTCCTACTGATTAAGATACAAATAAAATAATGGCTAATGAATAATAATTCAAAATGTATTGCTTAGATGACCAGTGTTTTTTTTTAAAAATTATCTAGTTGAAGAGACTAGTAAACAATAGCTGATAGAAATAATTAAGAATTCCTAATCATCTCCACCGTTACATCCTGGAAAGATCCTGTCAAATATGATGCTCCTTTTAGCTCACCCCCATGGTGATGTTTGAGGTTGTTTTCTACAGGATCAAAAATCCCTGCTCTACACAATACGTCGTTTCAGCACTTTACTGCAGCTCAGTTGGAGATCTAACCACTTTTTTAGTTCTTCCCATCAACTACACGCCACAGCCTCATTAAGTTATAAATATGTTTTTCCTCCGGCCTTTGAGTGATGTTTGGGGGAGGGGTGGGGTTTGGGCTGTGAAAGGAAGACCCCACCTCCACAGTGACTGGGGAAGCCGTTCGGACTGCGCTGATTGTATGTTTTCTGCCCCCGTTTTAGTCTCGCACGCGCCCCCCGCTTCTTCGCCGCCCGCAATCGCCTTCCGCCGGCGTGCACTCATTAATCAAAGGCGCGGTGCCCCCGCTGGGGGCTGTGGGGGTCACAGTCTTGGCAGGCAGCTTCTCTGCGCGCCGCCGCGTGTCGCTTCTCCTCGCACAGACATAAATAAATCCGAGGTGTTTGCATGCAAACCCTGGAGGTTAATACTGTATAATTCAGTGTCCTCTCTTTGTTTGCTGGTGTGATTGATTGTTTTGCGGCCTTTTAAAGGTTGACGTGGCGCCTGCAGTGACTCGGAAGTGGCGCCTGCTGACGGGCCGAGCTCCCGTCTTAGGGGTGAGGGTGAAGTGGCAGCATCTCTGTGATCCCCCACTCACACACTACCCCACTGCGTCCTGATTTGTCCTTTCTCTTCCTGAAGATGGCCGCCATACTGCCTTCTCTGCAGTGGAAATGGCCGATACACCTAAGAAGCGCCCGCTTAGTGTGACGTGCCAGTCCTTCTGGTTCTTTGTACCTGTTTTTATTGCTTTTCTCTGTCTAGAACATAAGCTTTAAGGCAATGGGAGGACCAGAGGGGATAGTGAAGCTGATATTCCTAGGTGCTAAGGGGGCCAGTATGTGATTTAGTGATTACAGCTGCCACTTGAATTTCCAAGGACTTCAAAATTCGAATCAGAACCTACCACCTGCTGTAGTACCCATGACCAAAGTACTTTCTCTGAATTCATACAGTAAAATTACCCTCCTGTGTAAATAGGTAAATCATTGTAAATAGCTTTTTAGAGAACTAACTATGACATAGTACCCCCGGGGTTCACCTGGGATCATGATACAGTGTTCGATGTCAGCCAGTCCACTCCCATGCTTCCACACTGTACTTCCTCCTATGGACCCTCAACACCGAGGTTGTCCATTGTGACAGTGATCTGCCAGAACCGCCATTTTTAAACAGCCTGATGTAAGCGGGGTGCTCACAGTAACAAGACAGTTGTGGATGAGAGGTAATGCTGTGGAAGATCGTGTGTGTGCGTGTGTGTGTATTTGTGTGTGTGTGTGTGTGTGTGTGTGTGTGTGTAGCAGCTGTAACATGGATACACTTTATACTGCTGATTTGAACCATGTCATATGAAAGAGTTTAAAAAGTTGGGCCTGTTGATTAAGGAAGTACACTGTAAACTGAAAGTTGCTGGTTTAAGTCTCAGGAAGGGTCCTGATCCTGTTTTAGATGTTTAATCACACTTCCTTCTGTCTGAAATGGGTAAAAAGTGTGAATGGCAGCAATGGCCAAGCAGTGAAATAAATAGCCCTGAGGTCTTCTGAGCAGATGTGGAGCCCTCCATATCACCACAATTTGTTAGGGGAACAGAAGGCATCTGGTGACCAGAATCTGGTCTGGAGAGAGGTAATGGCACCCTGATGTGTGTAGAGTTGGTCACGAGTGCGTAAGATGCTATAAATTTGCCACAGGGAGGAGAAGACAGAGAGGTGATGTGTTCTACTGGAAGGATTTCTGTCACCCACAACCCGGTTTGAACCATGATAAACAAACTTTGCCACAATTGGATTATTCCTCTGAAGGCGAGTGCCTTGCAGCTGTGTGGCTAGAAAGGAATCTGCTGATTGGCTGGAGTGGATTATAGGGGGTAATCCACAGCAGCGTGGGGTGGCCCCACCACGTGTTCCTCGAGGTCCAGAGATTACACATCCTAATTCGACCGGGGCCTTCTGTGGTCTGCTTGTGTGTGGAGTTTTGATTGGCAGGTCCACCAGATAGCAAACCTCGGGAGATCTTGCCATAGGGTGGATGTTCAAGCACAGTTATAACTTTAAGTATAATATGACAGATGAGGTGCAAACTGGATGTGGGGTCCTTTTATCTGTCTAGACCGTGCCTGATATATTCTACATTTATTTATTAATGTGATGTTTTTTTCCAAAGCAACTTTCAGCGTAAGCAACATGCAATGACTTATCCATTTATACAGCAGGGTAATTTTTACTGTATCAATTCAGGGTTAGTATCTTGAAGGAGGTACTAAATCAGGAGGCAGGATCAAATCTGGGTCCTTGGGAGTGTAATGTGAGGGGTCTGTCCACTACACCACCAGCTGTTGTATAGAGTCTTCATGACAAAATGCTGTATCTTTGAAATGTTTGAATCTTCACTGTTGAACTGAGGTTTGTGGGGCTGATGAGTAAATTTGAGTGGTGTAATAGGCTGCTTCCCCCGATGGAGCAGAAAGGTTATTTTCTGCTCATTGCTACTTGTCTTTGTTCTCTGAATGATGACACTTGGTGTGGAGGAGACTGCTGTAGGATGAGATGGGTCATACGTGACTGAGGTTCAGGGAGCATCCTTTGAAAAGGCTGCTGTCAGGGGCCCAGGTTTGAGCCCTTTCAGCAGCTTTCATGCAGGTGAGTATGATAGGAAACGATACAATGACCCCAACCCCACCGTGAACACACTGACTCACACTCAAACCACCACTCTGAAAGGCCTCTTGGAGCAGTGGAAACAAAGCAGGATGACATAGTGGTTACAGATGCCACATTTGGACTCAAATAACTTAAGTTCAACCTCCTGCTGTAGTCCCTGTGTACAGGGTATTTACCCTGAATTGATACAGTAAAAATGAGTCAGCACTATGAACAGCTAAATTAGTGTAGGTAGTCCACCATTATAGTGTAATGTAAGGAGGCTTTTGTGGTGTAAACTGAGTACACACCGTGCTTTGAGAAGCTGCCCCCTTAGTCCCGCCAAATCCCCTGCAGGACATTCCCCAGTCTAATCCTAATATTTAGAGCTAATTTAAGTGCCTGGCAGGAGCGTCTTTCCGGAATCGAAATGTTGCCTCAGTGACCTTGGTAACCGTGCGCTTGCATCAGTGGGATTTGGTATGGCTTGTGTGTCTGCATCTGTAACTCTTTGTCTATTATCCATTCATCCATCCATCCATTATCCTTAACCATTTGTCCTGCTTAGGGCCTTTGTCAGTTATGAAATACGCTTTTCTTAACATTAATTCATTTAGATGACACATTCAGAGAAGCAACTTACCATGTCAAGCTGTTTACACTGATTTTTTCACTTATACAGCAAGAGCAAATTGAGGGTGAGGACTACAGCAGAATGGGGGTTTCAAACCTGGGACCTCCGAGTCCAAAGGCTTTAACCACTACACCACCTACTGCACGTTGTTCTGAGTTGTACATCACTTTAAACAGAATTGTCTGCTAAATGAACAAATGTAAATGAAGACAAGAAGATTTGAATGAAGCCTCAAAAGACACAGTCCAGAAGCCACTTTTAAATGGGGCTGGTGGGAAGAGGTCATGAGAGTGGGAGTGACCCCCACTGGCTTGGGGGCTGTGGCCTGACCTTCCTGGAATGCCCTGTGAAATTTCAAAGCCTTTTTCATTCCAAAGAGTCCAGTCATTTTATTTTCTTCATTTTGACATTGTCCACCTGCCTCATCTGTAGTGGCAGAACCAGCGTGGTAGATGGTTCGATCCCTGGACCCGAACCATGAGGCCTGTCTGATGTTATGGAGGCTTCAAGAGTCCACATCTGGTCCCGGTTCATGGATTAATGGTGTCTCCTGTCCTTCCCTCTTCCCAAAGTGCTATTGGCACAGCCTGTGTTTCCATTCAATAAGTGTTTGTTCTCCCTGGTGGTGTCAGTTGAAGCTCACACACTCCCCTCCCCCATTCCTCTTCACTAGCATTCCCCCCCCCCCCCTGAGATTTTTTAAAAAATCCAGACACAATATGATGCATTTCTGTACGTTAGATAGAAAGTTCTAAATGAAAATAGGTTATTTAAGTGCAGCAAATATGATTATTTAGCAGCATAAATGCAGCTCAGGGGTTTTTATGTCTAAATGCAGAACACCTTCTTGGGAATCTGTTTCATGCTGCTGGTCTTTTTTTGTTCTTCCTCTTTGGAGCGCTGAGAAACACGGCTGCAGTGTCTAAATTTGCTCTTTGTCATAGGATGACTGCAGCTGAAGCTGTCCCTGAACCACACTGCGTGCTCTTCCTGATGTTATTACATTTACATTGTTTGCAGAAAACTTCACCAAAAGGAACCTGCCAACTCCTGGTAATGTTGAGTGTTTAGCTGGATGTGTACTCAAGCAGTTTATTTTACATGTTGTATAGTAGCATCGGTCCAAGAAAAATTTATGTTCTGGAAATTATTGTTAATATCATTTATTAATTTATCTGATGTCTTTTTCCAAAGTAATTTACAATGTCAGATTTTGCACTAAACACCTGCCAGCGAAGTGGTTCAGTGTACAAATGGGTAAATCAGTGGAAGTTGCTTAGTGTAAAACCTGACCTTGTAAAGTGGGTCTCCAACTGCTACAACACTTGCTGCACAGACTTAAACCTCAATTTTTAAGTGAGGTCTCCAAGCTTGTAGGCCTCTGTGCTACTTTACATGATAGAAGGAACATGTTGGGGGTAAAAGAGAAGATTTGTAACTCGGGTGGTTGAGTTTTGATGTTTGAAGGAATATTGATCACTTGTCCATTTGCTGATGATGTTACATGGTAACAACAACATGGTGGTTAAAAATTTGTAATTAGTCTTTCAAGCTCAGTGATCAGTCGAACATCAAATAACTTTGCTAAGTAGCTAACCTGTAGACACCCAGGTGATGACCCGTAAGTACCAAACAGTGGACGCTGCAAGACTGGACCCCTTCTTTGTTGGGCTCCTACATTTATGCTCTTAAATATACTGGAGAATTGTGCAGAACATGAATCTGACAACAGAATCTTATCCTCCAGCATCAAACAAGCGTGGGGAGATTTGTGTCAGACATGCATTGTTACACAGGTTCTCAGAACATCTATCGAATTTGGGGGTTTTTTCCCTCGTTTTTAGCTGCGGATAACATGACAATGCAAGACAGAAGACAGCCAGGTTAAACTCCTCTGTAATTCGCAGCGGAAATGAAAATGAGGAGAAATGAGCTCGAGGAGCTGGAGAGAGAAAAGAAAGCCTCTCATTGTGAGCACGCATGTCGAAACGATGAATCACCGGTATTTAGGGATCAGTTTCCTGAAGAAGGAAGATTGTGTGACGATTCTTTGAGGGATACGTTGTCGAGACTTGTCTGCTTTTTCTGTGGGGCATGACACACCAGAACGTAGAGAGATCAAAGCCATACCCTCGCTCACAGTGTACATATGAGGACTTGGAAAAACTATCGCTCAGGTTTTTTCTCTCAGCGTTTCTCTTTGGGTTATGCTGCAGACTTTGTACCACGATCAACAAGTCAGACACTTTCTGTAAATTTATTTATCTGACTCTTCTCAAGGACAACTTACATGGTTAGATGTGTACATAAAGATACTTACAGTGTTTACCCTTTTACAGCAGGGTAATTTTTACTGTATCGGTTCATGGTAGGTACCTTGAACCCAGGGTACTACAGCAGGACTGCAGATTTGGACCTTTGACCTTCGATGGCAAGATGAACCAGCTCACCCATTGCGTTGCATTCTGCTTATTGAAGAGTAATTGAAGAAACAAATTTTAACTGCCACTTGACCTAATGACTCAAACATATTCATTTCATTTAATAATTGCTGTAATGATTATAACAACAAATTAATTATTACTGCTCTTGTTATTAGAGTTTCTGTAATTGTTGGTTGTTGAAGGGATGATGTAAGCTGCACCCCTCTCTTTTCTGTGCAGAAGACAGATGGATCGCGGGAAATAGCGTTAGTGTTTGGTGGTGCATGAAGAAAACCATGTCATGTGCATAGAAGTCAGTCCACTCTTTTGTAGTGTGAATAGTACCATGTAATGTTATACATCACTTTAAGTCCTTTTTTTCTCAAAACCCAAACAGTCCAAGTCCGATTCCCTTCCATTTGAGAATGGGCATTAGAAAGCTCTGTGTGTCTTGGTGTCGAAGGTTATGTTGAATCTGGCATATTCTAAGGCGGAAATTTTGTTGGGAATTAAAAGATTTTGTAAGTTAAATACTAAACTAGACCCTTACTGTTCGGGGGGGGGGGGGTCCTGTGCTTCCCCAGCACCCTCCCACATAGAAAATTTCTGCTAATAGCTCACTGTCACTGTAAACATCCAATAAACATTAAGAAAAGAACAGCTATAAAATCTTCTCAGTTCTGTTCTCAGATGCAGGGAAGTAAACAACTACGGCACAGGGTGAGCTATACTATATATATAGGCCTGTGTTTGCCATCACAACTGTATGTGGAGTTTAAAAAAGTTATTGATCTGATTACATAAACAATATAATTCTTTTAAGGAACAAACCAAGAAAATTAAAGCAATGTTTAAACACGGTGAACATGAAGGGTTAGTGTTTCTTTTACATGTCAACCAGGTCCTTCAAATGTGTTGTTGGGGATGTACTTGAGTCCATTTTGCTTGTATAATTTGGCATGAACCCTGTCAAAAATATTGTTGTGGGATTTTTGGAAAACATTAACATTGACTGTCAGGGATTGCTGAGAAACCTCTGGGTGTTCAATTCAGTTAGACAGCATGTAATGCTGCTACTGCTCTATGGCTACTATTCCTGTCCAGTTAGGCTCTGGAGTGTATAAGTATCGCCTGACTCCCTCCAGGTTGCATGATGCCCCAAAATGGGCCTTTCTGCTTTTTTGTTTGTTTCGTTCACATGAGGTAAACAATCCTGTTGTGGTGATCGTACATCAGTGTAAACAAAGCGAGCTGCTTAGTCACGTTGTGTTCTGCAGAGCAGCGAAGCGTCCAGTCACGTTTGCAGTCTTCTAATCTCAAGCTGCCATTCCCACGTTTCGTCTTTATTCTTCCTGATATTTTTGACTGCTATCAATGATGTAAGAATATAGAGTGCCTGTGATCAGAGACAGTCTGTCTAACACGGCAGACAAATTCCCAGAGGGCCGGTCTTCTTATTGACCACTTGAGGAAAAAAGTATAACTGAAGCAATCTAACTTTTTTGTTCTGAAAAGACAAAGTAGGGTGAGATTAATGAACGTCTCACGATGGCGTAAGTCCATTGTAATAATGTCATTATCTGACATCACAACATATTATTTTTCCATTTTAGAAGTCAGAAAGCAATCTGAAATTACTGAAGTTCTTTTGTACTGTTAAAATTTTTTTGTGACAAATACAAATGACTGTTTATTGAATGTTCAACTAATGATTTTAGTTTCACATGATTTGAATCTTGAGAGCCATTCAGTGAGTTGGTTATTTCAAGCCAGTCAAGGCTGATTAATTACAAAGTAATTTCGAGCAAAATTGTTTGCACATGTTGTCAATAGCAAGGACAATTTTTTTATTCCAGTTCATTTCTGCTTGGAATAGTTTTACACTGATTTTATGAAGTCCTCCTGTCAATGGTGCAGCAGGGGGCGTGCTGGTTAGAGTTGTCATCTTGTAATTGAAAGTCCCTTTTTTAATCCCAACTCATGCTGTAGTTCCCTTTATTCTGGTACTTACCCTGATATGATACAGTAAAAAAACCCAGCTGTACAAATGAGTAAATAATTGTAAGTAGCTTAGTGTACAAACTTAACACTTGTATGTTGCCTTGGAGAACATCATATAAAGTGAATAAAAAATGAAAATAGTTAACAGTGATCACATTGTTTGTTTATTCTATTCCTTGTTAAGGACTTTTTACAGTACATCCGTATTAACTAAGAATGAAAAAATTGCTGTAGGTTGTACATAGAACTTGTGTTGACTGACCGGAGTTTTAATAATAGGGGCTTTTTTATTGTAGTCCACTGCTTGTAATATGTTTGTATTTACTTTGTGGTGTCAGGTGGGAATTGCACGTTTAGGTTATTTATAATACATGATATTCGACAAAAAATAAGAAAATTAGGCAACCTTTGCACCGTTTTAAAGACAGGTCTTTTTTCACTTCTGAATTGTTGAATAGCACCTTTGTCCAAGGTGACTTACCATGTCAGCAAAAGTACAGTAAAAAAGGGTAAGTTTTTCTTCTTGCAAGTGCATATTCCCCAGTCAACACTGAAGGCATTGTCATGCAAATGGGTGTTTTTTGCCATATTGCTGTAATTAATTTGGCGAGTTGTACATTTTCCACTGAGGAGCTCAGTGATGACTTGTAAAGAAAGAGTGCGTCTTTGCCAGCAATCCTGTCGGGCAGCCAAACATGGTTTCCTTCCTCCCTCAGCGGCCACCACATGGTATGTGCAGCGTGTGTCAGGGTTGAATCGATGGGCCGTGTGGGTGTAGCAAACACGTGTTCAGCGGGGAGCCAAATTCCTCGCAGCTTCATCATGCTAGTCTTTGGTGGGATGGGAGGACCAGTCAGCAAACACGTCTGGAATGAATTAAAAGTAGTGGGGAGCATGGGAGTGGAAAGATGTGATTAACCTCCTAAACAGCCTACTACTGTGTTAAGTGTTTCCCCACTACCCACATATGAGGGTTGATCAAAAAATGCTAAGTATTTTTTCAGTTCTGAGAAGGGACCAAAATTCTCAGTATTTTTTTAATCAGCGTTCGTGTGCTGGATTTTCGGTAATTAAATACATTAATAAAAGGTAAAATGGGGCAGCGGGTGGCATAGTAGTTAGAGTTGCCCTCAAAGGACCAGGGTTTGAATCCCTGCCCCCAGTGCAGTTTTCCTGATCATGGGACTTACCCTGAATTGAAATAACAATTACCCAGCTGTACAAACAGATAAATCAGCATAGCTTAGTGTACCAAACTAGTGCAGAAAGTTTTTTTTTTTTAAACATTAGCTAAACAAAAAGATATTATTACTACTAGTACTACAACTTATAAAAATGTTCAGTTGAGTTTTTTTTTTGTAGAGTATGGTTCTCATACAGTGACACAGACTTTTGGGGCAAAGAATCAGACATGCAGACAGTATATACAGTAGCAGATATAGTAGCTATAATAATGAGTACATTTTTTATTTTGCAGATGCCTTACTCCAGTGATGGGGTAAAATATAGTAATTAATGATTATGGTTGTATTTTACTATAATGGTAAAAATAAAACAATAAAACCCTCATTAAAATATACACATGCACATTGCTGTGCACACAAAATTTAAACTTTCCAAAAACAAATATAATATAAACAAACTGCAAGTATGTTGGGCTGTGTTTCCTGAGCAACTGGTCATTTGTCCTCATAAACCACAGCCTCCAGCAGTTTCTGCTCTATCACTAATACAACAGGGTGTCTGCGAGATGAATCTGCGGGATTGGGAGGAGTGTGAAGTGAATGCTGGGGTCTGTCACTGGGCCACTGGCTGATGGAAATGAATCTACTCCCATGTTTGTCCCAGCCTCCTTCCCCATAACTGATTTGCTTGTCTGTCAGTGATGATCCTTTCCATTACCTCTGGGCTGTTCTGAATGTATGGTTGGAGCACGATGGGGCTCTAGATCTCCACCTACCTTTAGTCGGACTGCCAGACGGTGGTTGCATACTTAGACTTTGTAATCTGAAGATCCTAGGTTCATATCCCAGTTGGTTGTAATAATAATAATAATAATAATAATAATAATAATAGGATAATATTATTATAGGATAAGAGGATAGGAGAGCCACTGCCTTCAGATTCAGAGGTCACATGTTTGAATCCCAGCTACTGCTGTAGAACCTTTGTTCATGGTACTTACCTTGAACTGCTCTAACAAAAATGACCCTACTGTATAAATGAGTAAATGACTGCAAGTAGTTTAATATTATGAGTTATTTTAAAAAAGTGTTAGCTAAACGAATGCATGTATTATTATTATTATCATTATGATTATTAAAGGGTGAAAAGATGAAAAAGGCTCTAATTCTTGTTTGAATGAGGTCATCCATTGTTAGCGTAGAAGAACTAATGACAGCATTATTGTGGTTAACATGGTTTTTGTTGTAATACCCCTCTAATAGACCGCCTGGGTCATGGCTGTTTGTTTTTGGGGGATTTTGTACTGGGTCATTGGCGCCAAAATGGATGCCCCTCATTTTTGGCAGCTTTCTTTCTCCTGTTTGGCATCAGGCCCTTATGAAGCATCTGTGGTATCTGAAGATGTCACCATTAGCAGGAGATAAGCTGATGTTATTCAGGCCTCTGTTTGCAGTTGGCAGCTTTTTTGCCTTCAGGTCCCATGCACATAAATAAAGACATTTTTTGTCCCAGTTGCCTTTTTTAAAGGTTAGTCACTGTAGGGCTCAATTTACTTGAAAGGTGTTTTCATGGATATCTGGGCATCAGGTGTTGTAGTGGTTATAGTTGTTGCCTTTGCAATCAGAAGACTTTTCAGACCCCCCACCCATACTATAACTGCCTTGATCAAGGTACTTACCCTAATTTTATTATAAATTGGTAAATGGCTTTGCTTGTAAGACACATTATAGAATGGTGTCAACTAAATGAATACATAATAATAATAATAATAATAATAATAAACAAAGGTAATAGCAACAAACAGCTAAGCACTGATGCCAGTAGGTGCTGCTTTACACTTCTATAGCCGTTCTGACATTTTTTTTTCTGGAGTCCAAAGGGGGTGTCTTGAACTGCTATGCCACCTGCTGCTGAGTTAGGCATGAGTAATAAGTGCACATGTGCCAGTATGAGACCAACAGCAAGAAATAGGAGTTTTGATGGGCTCTTGTTGACATTAAGCAATTGCCTGAAGTACTGACTATTTCTGGCACCGTTTTCCTGCATCGCCCTCTGAGGGAGTGAGGCTGCAGGGAAGTTTGGCCACCTCCTAAGTGATATTTTTCCCGGGAGACGGTCTTGCAAGTGGCAGCCTCTCAAACAGCCGCCGCCATTTCCTCAGCCCTCCTTTTTAAATATTTATGTCCTCCTGGAGCTCAGCGTAGGACTTCAAAGAGGGCGTCCGGTGACCCCAGCTGTGGCCTCTGCAGATTGGCATGGCTCCGTTATATGATGTGTCGGTGGTAAATACCGGGGTGCGTTCCTTGCTGCGAGGATGAGGGGGATGTGCTAAAAGAATCCAGTCAAGACCAAACGATAACAGTCCCCTTGCTGGATGATGCATTAATATTCCTGTTGTGTTCGAGTCATCAAAATGGCTCCTCAGATGCCGGCGCATTTCCCACAGCCGTGTGCGAGAAATTAATTGTTTGCGGTACCTGTCATCTGCAAGGACGTCACGTTTGATATTCTGCCCTGTTGATCCTATTAATCACTAATAAACTCATTTAAAAAATCAGGGTTTGCTGTTAGGCAGAGAGCAGCTGTTCTTGCTGCACATTTGCTATGTCTTAATCCATTGCCGTTTTTTGGGGCAGTACGTAAATTTCATGTAAGAGGCAAGAAAGGACTAATGCTGGAGTTGACACTCGAGGGATACTGGGTACTTGTCCCTGAGCAGGGCAAGGAGACGGTGCCTCGAAGATGCGGACATCTGCTCAGTTAAGGTTTCGAAGATGATGGGTGGTGGAGGCAAAGCACAGCAAGGGGCAGTGCGCATCCCAAAGGTCAGGCGCAGTGGGGGTGGGGAGGGGTGGGGAGGGGGGGCACTACGGATCGCATTGCGTCAGCCCCACACCCCCTACCCCAGATCCCTGCCCCGCCCCACACCACCCCTCCATAGGCCACAGGGGAACAGAGCCAGCGCCACTGCCCACTGCAAGCCGGCCATCTGCTTAAAGGCACAGCGGAGCAGGAAGTGTGGAAGTGTGCTCGTCTGCTTGTGTTCACATTTCTGTGTGCAAGTGAATGTGTGTGTGTGTCTGTGTGTGTGTGTGTGTGTGTGTGTGTGTGTGTGTGTGTGTGTGTGTGTGTGTGTGTGTGTGAGGAGGGAGTGGGAAGAAGAACAGATGACCTGCCAGCGGTAATGGACACCTTTAAAGGTCTGTCTTTGTTGGGCCGACACAGCAGCAGGCTGGACAGAATTGTTATTTCCAGCATGGAAGACGTTGCTGCCCTCCACAGTCTTCTTTGGCTCATCCTTTCCTGCAATAAAACTGTTGACTGCAAGTTACCTCAAATAAAACCTTAGAAAAAAGAGCTTACCAGCCTCACTTCACAGTACTGGGCCTAAATTTGAATCACACCTCCCGCTGTAGTATGGTTTTATCATGGTACTTACCCTGACTTGATACAGAAAAAATTACCCCACTGTGTAAATGGGTAAATGTTTGTAAGTAGCTTAACACTATACTCTCATCCCTCAATATTCTGTCTAAGCACCAAGCGGCTGTCTGAGAGACACTGAGATACTCATTTGAGTTTGCACCCTCTTTCATGCCGCAGTGCTTTAATTTTCTGGATTTAAATGTAACATGTATCCTTCATTTTCCTCAAGTCAGATCTCACACTCTGTTACAGTAAGCTTATGAAAACATTTTTTTTCAAATGTATTTTGCAATTTGTTAACTGTTATCCATTCTATTTTAACTTTGTTGCACAACTTTTTGCATATGATGATAGGACTCTTTTACAGGGATTTTTTTGGCAAACTTTTGATTTGCTTAGAATTGTTCTCCATAATAAATAATGTGATAAGTATTTTTATTATATTTTTTTGTAACGTTCAGGTTTTTAGGAACAAAATAAAACCAGATAACAGGTGACAAGTGCATTCGCTTTGGAGAAAAGATAAACAAATAAATAGATAAACAAATAAATGTAACAGGGAGTGCAGAGCATCCACGCTGTGTCTTCAGGAGTTATCACATCACTGCTGTTTGTTTAGGTGTGGGATTTCTTGGATTGTACCCCACGAGGACTCTGGCGCTCCCTATTGTATGACAACACAAGCTGCTCTGGGGTACCAGCCAAGCGCCCGAGCTGAGCTGAGATGAGCGCTGCAATCTGCTTCTCGGGCCTCTTTTGGCCGCTGGCTTTTGTGGGATGTGGTGATGGCGCTCTGCAGTGGCGCGAATGCAGGTTTGCAGTGCCGGCAGCTCCCGGTGCGTTGTCCTGCCACCCATCAGACTGTCACGTGGAACTCGATGGCATGTGTCAGGCAGAGAGCACAATAAGGCCTTTCATCTCGCCCACTGTCCCGTAACACTTCCGGAAGCCCTCTGCTGATGGAGCACTGTGGGCCAAACAAGGTGCCAAGTGCGATTTATTCTCAGCTGTCCTAAGATGGCGCTGAAATGGACTCCTGGCCTGACAGCCACATTTTTGGGCCTTGTTCCTCATTTGCACCCAGGCTGAACTGATTATTTCATCTTTCTGATGAGTGTATGAATATGGACCCCTTATTGCGTTTTAATGATGTAAAGGCTGCAAATTGGTCATTAGACGGTCATGCTTTGATTTTTCAATTGATCACAGGTTATTGAAAACAGATCCCTTGGTCTGACTGTGAAGGATGTGTTTTTTTTTGCCATGGTTATGTTTTTCGCTGTTAGTGGGTGGTTTTGTCCGAAGCTTACAGGTTTATGGCGGCAGTTGAAGTGAAATTCTTTGGGACAGGAAGTTTGTCCATAAATTGATTTGTTTGTAAGTCAAACCATTGTCACACTCATCAGGCATCCCTCAGTTTTTTCCTGACCTTTTTTCTGTAAAATACCTCAGGTGACCCAATAATGAATTAAAAGTTCGTTGTAAGACTGTTGTATTTTTTATTTTTTGGGAAAATATTTGTCTCTTCAGAAATTTGTAACTTGAATGCTTATAACAAATGAACACAATGTATTATCATTATTATTAATTTAGCTTTCCTCCATGGTGACTTATTTTATAGTATGATTTACAGTTATACAGCTAGATCATTTTTACTGTATCAATTTTGTGAAAATGCCTTGATCAAGGGTCATGCAGCAGGAGGTATGAGTTGAACGCTGGTTCTTTGATTTTAGGGTGGCAGTTCTAACCACTCCCCCTACCTGCTGCCCCCTTGTAGCCCCTGGCCAGTACTACAGCTGTGGGTGGGGGTAGAGGTTGGATACAAGGGTGTCTTGTTGCTGTGTGTATGCGGTGGCAGGGGCCATGGTGGCCTGAGAATCATAGCTAAAACAGGTGATAGCTGAACCCTCTGTTAACCCCCTGCCAGTTAGATCACTTTACACACCTCTGCCCCATTGTGGTGCCTGACCCCACACTCACCTGGTCTCAGTTCAGCGACTGGAGGCAGCACTCAGTGTGGCCTGATCAAGTTTTGTCACACATGTGGACGCAGGACGTGTGACTGCTGGCTGTGATGTTCCGCACACCGATGCGAGCCATGAAGAGCTGTGACATTGGAGGTGTCTGCCCACTTCTAAGTGAAGGCCTCAAGTTCAGATTTCTGGATGACCTCTGGGCTGCACGGGGTGTAACAGTTAGAAATGGCCACCTTAAAGTAAAGAAATGCAGTTTCAAATCCCACCTCCTGCTGTACTACTTTTTATGAAGTAGCTTTAACATTATAAGTTGCCTTTGAGGAATAATCAGATAAATGAATTAATCCAATTCATCCTGAGTTAACATGTAGTGCAGGTGAGATGTTACAGTCTAGCATAATAATAATATAATTAATTATACATAGCATAACACTGTGAGGGGAGAATGAAGAGGTGGGGCCAAGGTGAACACCAGAAGGACTGGGAAGCTAAAAATGCAGTGGCCTACTGGCCCATGGACTCTTCCCACGTCCCCTCAGTCAGTCAATCCCATATGGAAAAGTGCCGGCTGGTCCTCCACAGGGTCTCAATCCACACTCCTTTGCTCTATTAAGTATGTAGAGATAGATGCAGGTAACTGTTTTTTCACTATTTTTGGAACAATGGGGGGTTAGTGGGGGGTTAGTGACTCTTTGGTCAGTGTGCTCCTCTGTGGCCATTAGAGCAGCAAGTGGCATAGTGGTTGCAGCTCTCCCATTATGATCTAAAGCGTTTCTCTCCTTTGGAAGCTGAGCAGATGCTGTCATGTCTGCATCTTCTGTGCAGTTTAGGATTTCGAGGTGCCGACTGTGGAACACGAGCGATCGAATCACTTGGTAATTGAACTGTCTCACATCTGAGATGGATGAAAACGAGGCTGCTGGTGGCTGAAGTGTTTTATTGCTGCGCATTTTTTTATTTTGTAATTAAACACGGCTACCTTGAGATGTGCATGTTGGCAGAAAGGGCCGAGGAGCCAGATGAAGGTGACGTCCAGTTTGCTGCGTTGACCAGCCTTGTCTGAGCAAAAACACACCTCCCTCACCTCCTCCTCCACAGTGGCCGCCTGACCACGGTCAGGTCTGCTGGTCAAACTGTAACGTGAGAGAAGCCACATTTCATATGCAGATTATCTAATGAGACTAACTCAGTCTGGCACCTATCCACCTGTATTTGTTCTGTCTTCAATTATATAGCAATCAGCATAATTTAACTGGGGCAGAAGGTGGCATAGTAGCTAAAGCTATTTATCACATAGCACTCAAAGGACATCGGTTTGAATCCCTGCTCCCATTGTAGTACTTGGCCTAAATTGATAAAGTAAAAAATTACACTGCTGCATAAATAGGAATAGAGGTGTAAATAGCCTATGAGTACAAGTCTAACTTTGTAGGTCACCTTGCAGAAAGTGTCACTGTTTACTAAATTCCTCAGGGAGATGGATGACCTTTGTAGGTTCTCACCCCTGACTTGTGCATAAACTGAACATGAGAAGGCCAGATATTCAAATATTTTGATTTGCAACGACAGGTAAACAAGACAGTGAAGAACGGACTTAGAAATGTAATGGAAGGTATGTGTAGTGGTCAGAACCATCAAATTGCAGTTGAAGGTTTTAGGTCTGAATCCCATGTCTTGCTGTTGTACCTCTGAGCAAGGTACTTACCCTTAATTGCTATGGTAAAAAGTGCCCAGCTGTATAAATAAGTAAATCACTGTAAGTGGCTTAATGTACAAATCTAACTTTGGAGAAAAGTGTGAGGTGTATAAATGAATTTAATTGTTCCGTTTAACATATAATGTCTAAGGTGTCATGACCAAAGATTAAGTGTGTTTTGGTCTTGTGCATCACCAGTGCTCCACGTGCCTGGTAATGAAGTACACATTTCCCAACATGCAGCATGTATGTACAGTGGGGGTGAAGCCATGATAGCAATACTCATTCCAGGCAGAACGCAGTAAAAATCAAGGTGAGCTAAAATGGCGAGAGGTCAAGGGGAAGTGACACCTGCGGGAGGAGTAAGCGAAGTGCACGGGATGACATCGGGCTCCTGCTTTAATATGTATGTATTGCAGGTTGCCGCTCGGTTTCATTAGCACACCTCATTGTTATGCAACGACTGTCCTCCTGCAGCTAAAATGAATATTGTATTCACACGCCCTGTATGTTCACAAGGGGGGAAAGGAATGTTTGGATCTAGATGGTAAATCCTTTAGAAGAAAAGACCTCCGAACCTTAGTGATTTCCGTTTGAGGAAGAAAATAATCCCCGTTTTAACTTGTACTGAGCGGACGGGTTTCATTAACTGTTTCTTTAACAGTGTGTGCTAGGAGAAGTGTGTTTGACTGCCCCGGAGCAATGTGGAATGGGATGATAGATGATGGTATCTGTTTTACTGAGACTAGATGGTGGGTTTGGATTGCAACACTAATAGCTGAGATGGGGTTTCTGCTGGTATCCTGGGCAGCATGGTGGCACAGCAGGCAGTACAGGTGTCACACAGCCTCTAGGTTAAGCGATTGGATGTGGGTTCAGATCCAGTTCAGTGTGATGAAGTTTGTATGTTGTTCTTGTTCACATGTGGGTTTCTTCTACGCACTCTTGATTTCTACCCAC
Organism: Arapaima gigas; assembly: GCA_900497675.1. Lineage (NCBI taxonomy): Eukaryota > Metazoa > Chordata > Actinopteri > Osteoglossiformes > Osteoglossidae > Arapaima > Arapaima gigas. The sequence continues at coordinate 73,982 of UFQX01000998.1, forward strand.
AGTTCCAAAGATATGTTTGAGGGTAACCGGTGATTCTAAAATGCATGTACAGTGTGTGTGTGTGTGTGTGTGTGTGTGACTGTCTAGTGACAGAATAACACCTTTGTGCTTTCACAATGGACTCCAGCTGCAGTAGACATGAGGACACCATTAAGGAGGGACTCAATGGATGTGATCACATGGCTCCTGACAGCCAAGCCGAACTTTGAACTGCATCCTTGAGAAAGAGGGGGAACCTACCTCACTGCATGATGGGAAACTCATAACAGGCTGCTCAGCTGGTTCTGTAGATGCTTGGAACATCTCTCTCAGCAAAGTAGATGGGCATACATAACAGGAATATCTGTACAAAAAAACAACCGGATGGAACACAGTCTTCACTTATTTTGTTCATTGAAAACACAGACACACACGATCCTCCGTGGACCTCAAATCAGTGTGTCAGAGGGGCCAAAGTGAGGAGCTGTTCAGCGGTTCCATACTGTCCTGACGAAACACAGATCGCAACAGCACACGCAGAGAGTGCCGTAAGGAAATAAAAGGTACAGATTACAGCGAACCGTCCAGGAGATGTGTGTGTTTGTTTAAACACGTCTGAGGTGGAACGGGTTAACGTTTTGTATGTAGACAGAGAAAAAGTGTGATGGTATCGGTGCACGTGTTCGCATTTCTAGGCCCGCCGCGTGCGCGTGGCCTGACCTTGGTCACCGTCTCCCTGCAGCAGCAGCACGGCTCACAAGGAGCTCATTTACGCCCGCAAGCTCGAGCGTGATTGACAGCTCCCGACAGAGGTGCGTTTCGTCAGCCTGAGGGTCGGGGGCTGGGGGGCACCTCTGCCGTCGGTTATGCTGCTTAACACCGCAGATTCTGCCGACAAAATGAAACTTGTGTTTCTGTGATTACTGCCTTTTCTATTTATTTAAACTGTCCAGAGCAGGGGGCGGCGCGAGGAATCAAGCGGGCATCCTTCAGCCTCATTCTCTAGATTAATAAAGGCACACACAAATACCCACACAAGTACACACGCATATGGCAACATTATTTTATATATAGATGTGTACAGATAATGAACATTATATATGTGAAGAACACAAATTTGTACTTGAGGGAAAAAAAACATTTTCTAGAATAAAGTTTGTTGAGAACAAATATAGATATTTACAGCTTAGTGTGTTTCACAGAAAATGTTACCTGTAAAGTTACACCGTTGCATCACATATATATCCAGCATCATTTTTCTAAGGAAACAACAAGGTTTTTAAATTTTTCCCAAAATAATTTATTTTTTGATTTTACCGGCAGAATTGGGCGCCCCCAGATTTCGGCGTCCTGAGGTTATTGCTTAGGATTGCAAAAAAAGCAGCAATAATAATAATTAGTTAATTAATTGAGAACCTGCAAGGAAACCGATCGAAAGGTCGACGCCGTGTCCGTTCCGCTGAGCCAGGGGCGGGGCCCGGCGGTCGTTACCATGGTGACACCCTATTAGGAGGCGTGGCTCCGACCTTGTCCCCGTGTCTCTCGTCTCACTCCCACTGTTCCTGTTTTTATGTTAACATACCTTACTCTGCTTGTTTACATTCTTGACCAGGGTAGTGCGGTAAGGTCCCTGTCTGAGTGGTACAGGGACGATCCTGTCATCATCTGTTTGGAAAGTCCTGCCCTTAACTGTTATTCTGCTTGTCTGTGAGCTGTTTATTTGTTTCAGCATCTGTGTACATATCTGCGTGTTTGAACGAGCAACAGAAAGATAGTGTCTGTTAACGTGGCAGCAGAGGGTGTAGCGGTTATCGCTTTCCAATCAGAAGGTTCTGGATTCCAAACCCACCTCCTGCTCTAATACCCTGATCGAGGTGCTTAAAAAATATCCTGCAATATAAACAGGTAAATCAGTGTACAAACACCACAGTGTAAGTTGTCGTGGAGAAACGGTCTCAGGTAAATGAACATACATAATGCAGTAGGACTGGATTGCGCCCAAGTGGGACTGGATGGTCTGTGGACCCCCCCCCCATAAGTGATTCACTTAGATCTGTCCCCTCAGAGAAGAGTAACTCTGTGCAGCTCCAGGACTTTTTATTTCCAATTTGCTGTTGTGTTTGTGCAGCACTTCTGCTACCAAGCAAACAACAAACCAAGCAAATCACAGCTCAGTGCAGAGCAGCAACTACAGCTATTTGCACATGCTGGGGATTATTACACATTTTTTTATTTATTAGAAGTGGTTTGTTTTAAAAGATGAATGAATCCATCCATCATTAACAGCTTGCCCAGTGCAAGGCAGCAGAGGCCAGAGTTTTATCGTGGAAGCACAAAGTGTGAAGAGGGGTATACCCTGGGCAGGACACAAGTCATGACATGGCAGTTGCACGCACACACAGCAAGCATCCTTGTTGTACCTGAAGCAGATCTTTGGGTTTGGGCAGGAAACAATAACATCTGGAGGAAACCTTTGCTGAACATGAGGAGAACATGCAAACTCCACACAGACTGAGCCAGAGTCAAACCCACATCCAAACCCACAGCCAGTACTACATGCTGTGCCACAGCCGAAAAAAAGAAATACACTTAGCAATAAATGTGCATGTAAAAGGTTGAATAATTCATCTACCCAGTATGAATGACTGCAAATCATCAGTGTTTGGTAACTGTGTTTGACATGGCTTGGAATAAACATTCCCCCGCCATTGACATAATTATAATGTCAGAATGCTGGCAAAATGTAACAAATATTTGTGTTTTGCATACATACATGCTGGGCATTAACATCTGCATCCCTATTGCTCATTGTTTTGGATGCATTTTAATATTACCTGTGTTTTGAAAACATGCCATGCATAAAATATTAGTATTAGGGCAGAGCAGCCTTTTAAAACAAATTAAAAACTGTCACACTTTATATTTCCTCTAACTCTACAGGAGTTCCTTGGCAAGACAGTGACGTCCTGATTGGGATGATGGGAATATTAATTTTGCAAAGAAATGTGTTTTATGGAGATGGCTCGGAGGCAGAGAGGAAATTAGTTATTTTCTCAGCACATTCATCAAAATAAAAATAGTGCAGCACGTTTCCCGGGTGACCGTTGAGTCCTGGGGATGATGACTGCGGGAGCCGCACTTGGACGCTCTTTTCCTATAATTAATTTCCGGTGTTTTCGGGGGGCCCTGATTCAGCCTGTGGCTCTCCCAGTAGTTGTGTGTGGATTCTTCACAATCGCTTGTATTGTTTTTTTACACGCATGTTCACACTGCAGTGGGTGCAAAATGTCAAATTGTCTTTCTACTGCGTATTTTTATTCTGGCCAGCAGGGTGGCACAGCAGGCAACACTTGGTGCTTCAGTTTTTGGGCTGTGATTTTGGTTCGGAGTTAAGTCTGGCTTTAGTTTGTGTGGAACTGGCATGGTCTCTCTGTGTTCGCATGGGTTTCGTCCCACTATTCAAAGACACGTATTTCAGTTGAATTGGTCACTGCAAATTGCCCTGTGTATGGTGGGTTGATGGGGGTTGCCCTTGATGGATTGGTATCCCATCCAGAGTGTACCTCCCTCACACCCAATACTTTCTGGATAAATTCTGGACCATTGACCCTGCATTTGACAAATGATTATTAATAGTAGATGAATGAACGGATATTTCTCCTCTGCTCCGTTGACCACAGTTCTCTTCTGAGTCACATGGTTCTGATCATTCTTTGACCTTAAATGTACTTTTTTCCATCCTTATAAGTTTCCCACTTCACACATCAGTACCTGCAAAGAAAAGGAGGCTCCAACAAAGTAAACAAACACCTAGTCACCCTACTTGCCAGTTTTCCTGTCTAAATTTACCACTTGAGAGTGAGACAAGGATAGACATAGAGGGCAAGAGACCTCAGTTGCACTGCACATTTAACCTTTATTCTGTCTTTTCTACAGATCGCATTCCTGTCCTGTATTCTTGCACATAAAGTTTGTTATTGAGTTCTCCAATCCTGAGTCCAAGTGTCATCCCATATGTAGAGTCAGGTATTTGTCATAGTGTCCAAGTGCATAAAGACTGTGGAAAATGTACTTGGAGTTTTTTCAGTCATATTAAATTTCTGTCTGGAAGACAGTATCACAGCTTACTGACCAACACCAACAGTCTTAGGAACAGTTTTTCCCCCACAAGCTATCTGATCACTACCACTACTTCTGACCACCTCCCGATGTACCAACACCCCCACCATTACTACCTGACTGTTGCACTATAATGTTTGCACTCCCGCATTACTTATTATAAATAGCTGTTTATTTATCCACATATTTTTATGCTACCAACTACCTCAATTCTTCTGTGTTGTATGTTGTCATGCTGTCTCTAGGAGAAACTATATTTCTTTCTCGCGTGCACACCTGTATAGGTGCAGAATGATGGTAAAGTGAACCTTGAATCTTGATTCTTCATTTTCAGAGCTTATCAAATTCTTTTATTTTTAAATATTTTTTATTGCAAAATTTAAGTCTCAGTTCCTTTTCTGTCGTTCCATGCGAGGATGGCCTTTGCAGCACTCTGTGTTGAAATGTTTGTTGAAATGTGATGCAATAAATCACATGGAGAGTCAGTGAAGCTGGACATCCAGAGTGTCCCTCTCTGATTACTCTCTTCTGATGGATTTGAACCACTGTAGTTTGGCACGGGGTTTTGGGTCGAGTCCCTTTCGGCTCGAGGAGCAAAAGTCGACTGTGGAAGAGCAGCTCTTCCTGGATGAGGAGGGCAAAACAAGAGGGTGTTGAGATATTTGCATATTGAACCCACACCGTGCTGAAAAGGGCAGTGAACTGTACTTCACAAAGTGACTTCAAATGGTATGTTGCAATAATGTATTCTATGTTTTTTTAGTTTCAACTGAAGCTGGTAATGTTTTCCCACAACAAAATCAGTAGTTTATATATTTACTGTGGTGTAATTTTTTTAGGCTTTATTCGAAGAGTGCACCTTCTGAAGCTGTTTAGTATCACAGTTCCTGAAGAAACCGCAATGCAACACCCTGACTCTTCATGTTTCAAACAGTTGGGAAACAACCATTTCTCCATTTCTTTATTTAATTACATATCTTAGAGCACTATGATTCTGGGATAGGCCCCAGATCTCCCCGACCCTATTCAGGATTAAGTGGTTAGTAATAATGAATGAATGGATTTATTTAGTTACATTTACAATTACATACGCTCATCTGCTTACTGTTGCGGTGCAAAGGTGACCTGTGTTTCCACACCTGTTGCAGCTCACCTCCACAATGTTCATAGCATCCTGTGTGTTGGTGATCAGGAACATTGCGCATGTTTATCACACCAGTCAATCTGCAGTCGACATAGACTGTGAGCCTATTTTTGATATTAGTTTTTTTTAATTTCTGTAAATTTAGAAGTAATCAAATAAAAATCTTAGAGCATTTTTATTTTTTACAGCTATATCTGATATTTCTGCAGAATATAAACTGTAAATACTGCGGTGTCCAGTGGTGTACAGCTGTCTACTTTCTCCCTCTTCAGCTCCAGACTCCCTTTAACTCTGTATTTGTTTCTTGCGTGTGTATGATTGCGTGTAATGTGTATTATTATAATGTAATTCCAGCTGAATTGAATTTATGAAGAACATCTGTGCGCAGCAGGTGTGTGGGAGCTTGAATGGTTTGGGCCCAGGTGTGCAGTACGCAGCGCAGCAGACAGATCTTTTTATCAAAAGAATGCATCACATTTTGTTTATTTATTTGATTTATTTGTTTAGTTTATTAAATAGTTGGTTATTTGTGTCACCTCAGAGGCAGACCTGGAGGTGCCCAGCTGGACTGTACACCTGCCCTGCCATTTTAGCAGTTTCAGCTGCAGAGAAACTCCACCAGGTTGCGGTCAGTACGGTCAGAACCGCGTCGTTTTTTTGGGCTCCTGTTTTTGTACTTGCTGTGTCCGGCACCAGTAGCCGTTGTCATGACTGGCACAAGCAGGTGGAAGCAGCGCGCAGAATTGCGGCACAGATAAGCTGACAGTTAGAGCCGTTAATTTCTGTTTCACAATGAAAATCCGCAATGAGTCAGCGACAAACCAACTGTTCTTCCTGATCTTCTTTTTTGCAGCAGCAAACAAAAATGGAAAAAAAATGATGCTATCAATCAGTAACCAGCTACTCCAGTTTTTTGGGTTGGAAGAATCCATCAGCTCTTGCTCTTACATGCACATCCATTTTTCTTCCCTCTAACAGGATCAGCCCACTCAGGCCACGTGACGTTGCTTTATGGCTCATTAATTAAAACAAAGGAGCACATTTTACTGGAAAAACACTAATAGAAATCGCAGCTAAATTACTGTCCAGACCACCCTGCTACCCATTTAAAACTCACTTGCTGATGGAATCACCACAGTGACGTCAAAATTGGGAAACGCGAGCATTTCTGTTTGACCCAGGCAAGGCCACAGTTTGAGTTCTGGGTGTAAGTGGCTTTTGGAAGACGACTCTCCACTGAGCTGGGCTGTGTACACACATTTTCCCTTTGGCTACACATGTGCATTAATATTTTTTCTAAATTTCAGGTTTTATCACAATAAATAATGTTACACGTTTTCTAAAAAATGTTCCATGTTTTGAATACTGAAATCAATACTCCAGATTTTGTTTTTAGTGCTATTAACATGGAGACATACTGGTTATTGTTATTTATTCATGTTGCTGACACCATTATCCACAATGAACAACGTGAATTTTGTATAGTAATGAGTTACCCATTTATAAAGTCAGGTTGTTTTTACTTTATCAGTTCAGGTTAAGTATTTTATTCAAGTGTACTACAGGGGGGATGGGATTCGAACCCGAGGCTTATAGTCAAAGGAGATGGGTTCAGATCTCATCTCCTGCTGTATTGTCTTTGGGTGAAGTACTGACAGTAAAAATTCCCCAGCTGTGTAAATGGGTCAAGTGTTTGTAGCTTAGCGTACAAACCTCCTATTGTAAACTACTTTGGGTGAACGTATCAGATAAATACTGACATCAGACGTGTTCGTTTGTACATTTGCATCCGATTAGTTATCAGAGAAACTTCCAGCAGCCATGTTGGCGTCACCCTCGTCCGAGGTTCTTGGCTTCCTAGCAGAAACGCCTTGAATACGGTTGCTGTGGTGCAGCTGAACCTCTTTTGCTCTCTGTTGATGTTTCAAAGTCAGCGCGGTCGACTGTCCACGCCAGGAGGGCAGCCGAGGCCTAGAATAGTCGGCGCATCGCACCTTCACTGAGCTTGTCTCTCCCCATCAGATATGCTGACATCTCACATTAACGAAATGGCTTTTAATTAAGGTTGCGCTCGCTGCGCTGCTCTGGGATAATTGCTCACTGTTTCTCGCACGGCAGTGAAGGCAAGCGCCACTGCTCCTTTCTGTTATTTTAAGAAGGATCCGTCAGCTCGGCAACAAGTCGACACGATTAAGGACAAATGATGTAATGCGCTGTAAGGAAGACTTGTGATGTGCGGCGGTTCAAAGCCGAGCACGTCTTGTCAGCAGGGTGCAGGAGCGGTCCAGCACTGCACAGCAGGGTTGGGTTCACTCTTGTGGCACGACACTAACTTTTGTCTTACGGCACGTTTCATTATAGCTCCTTTTGTTAGATAGTCTTTTGTTCTGCGAGGTTTTATGCAACTGTGTTACAAATGTTAGAACTACAAGTTTTTCAAAGATAAAAGTACTTTTCTGTTTATTACTTTGTTCTGGACCACACGCTACCTACATTTCTGCACTCAGCAGTAAAACGCAGTGCAACAGAGTAGGAGTGTGAGACTGGATTAGTCAACTCACTTCCACAGTGTTTACAGCCAGTTTCTGGTGACCTGAGGGTTGCTGATCATTAAGAATATTATGAAAATCACACATGTTTGTGGGCAAAATAAGTCAACACTGAACAGCAGTTTGTTTAAATTGTCAGTTTTTATGTTTTGTCATTCCACATTTAATAAATGTTGCTCACATTTAATGAAAATGTTAGTCTTACAGCATTTTTAAAATTTATTATAGCTATATCCAAGACTTTTACAGGACCTACCTAGTGAATGATTTGAGGCATGTCTTTTTCATTATAATTTTACTGAAGCAAACTGAAAGTGACCAGATACTGATGAATGCAGCATGTGTTAATGCAATAAATCCGTGGAGAGTTGGCATTGAATAGGAGTTATGTCATTTAAAATTAGACATAATTTTAATGTTGTTTCATCTAATATGTTTCATTCATATTGTATTACGGACCAGTGTTCCCTGCGTCTACGTCCCATATTTCCAGGATATGTTCTGGAACACCTTGCATGCTGAGTAAATAAAGTCATACAGAACATACTTTCATTTATTTTAGTTTTTACAAATAAATTGAAGAACATCTGAATTATTAACCTTGTATTGATTGTGATGCAGTTGTTGGATTTGCAAACAAAGTTTACAAACACACTTCTGGTCCCAGTTGTGTTTGTAAGTTGAGAATCTCTTGTATGGAGTAATAGTTTGGTTTTTTACTTTGCTACCAATTATTTTAATACTTTCCCACTTTCTTTTGTTTTCAGCTTCTTGTGCAGAGATGCAACTGGTGTGTAAGATGTGCTGATGAACTGATGTTGTTGTGATAAAAGATTTCTTCTCACTGAGACTTGAGTCAAAGATCACTCCGGCTTTCTGTCTTTAGCATAACCCCCAGCTGAGAGCGGTGTGCAGTCTGTTCATATTGTGTATGCAGAGGGACTGCCTGTATCTGTGTGTGTGTGTGTGTGTGTGTGTGTGTGTGTGTGTGTGTGAGTGCGTGTGCATGCACACGTATGTGGGTGCATTTGTGCACGTGTGTGAGTGCATGTGTTTATACAGGGTTCAGCTTCACAGCACAGCTTGACTTTAGGTCCCAGGTTCCAATCCTGCTGCTCCACACAAGTGTCTTTTTATCTTTTCTACACCTTGCTTGGGCCAGCATGTGGTGTAGTGGTTAGAGCCACTGGTTTGCAAAAGGAGGGCTCAAGTTTGAATCCCCAGTCCTGCTCTAATAGTCTTAATGTACTTTCCCTGAATTGATACAGTAAATGGGTAAATTACTGTAAGTAGCTTAGCACACCCACCTAATAGTGTAAATAATACTTTATAATAATCTTATTTACCCAGCCTGTGTTTTCTGCTGTTGCTGCTTAAACTGTTGTTTACACCTTCTGTTTATACTGGCAAAGTTCACTACCGGAGCAGGTTCAGCACAAGCAGGTTAGCGCTGTGTGTGTGTGTGTGTGTGTGTGTGTGTGTGTGTGTGTGTGTGTGTAAAGGAGCTCCCTCTCTCACAGCTCTCTTTTCTCTTCCCCCAGCCCCCACCGTGTGTGGACGTGTGATTTACATGTGGGGTTTCCGTTCCCGGGATGCAGGAGCCATCATGGCTGGTTTCACCTTGATCCTGGGCTGCCTTTGTTTTACCTGCTTCAGCAATCGCCTGTCTGTGTCCATGTGTTCTTGTGTGCATGCCTGTGTGTGTTGGAGGAGCTCCTTTTTGTTGTTTCCACACCAGTGCCAATATGCTATGTCTGTTTTCCAACTTCCTAATGCAATGCAAGTCCTTATCACCCCACCCCCACCCCCTGGATCCCTGAGCTTTTGACACATGATATCTCCAGTGATGCTGATGCGTCACAGCGATTTATTTGCGCGGTAAATGTGACCTCCTGCAGCTGCAGAGCAGCAATGAGGGGCCCACATAGCTGAAGGTTGCATGTTGGACCGAGTCAGTTCATTCAGGCTGAAGGAGGGACATTTTTTGCTCAGGCAGCTCCGTCCCACTTCTGTCCTTCTTACTGTTTCCGGATGAGATCAGGCTCTGGTCCGATTCTCTTGAGGCTTTCAGTCTCTAGGAAGTAAAATGAACCCCAGTGCCATGTTAGGGGTTCCTAACTGAACTTCGGCGCTCGTCTGTGGTTGGTCTGTGAGTTGTTAGTTATGATCGAACTGTTAGCAGCAGATTGCGTAGTATTTAGAGCTGCTGCTGGTTTTACCTCCGTCTCCTCTTGTAGTACTCCTCTTCAAGGTTTATTCTGAAATAATACAGTATAAATTAATGTATAAATGTGTAAATCAGCATAAAAGGTTTGGTGTGCAAATCTCAAACTGAAAGTCTCTTTAAAAGTGAGAAAAGTGTCAGGTAAATAATTGTTAATAGTAATAAAGCCATTGTTGACAGTATTAACCAAAACTGTTCAACAGTATCAAAAGTGTTTTCTTGTGGTTTATTTGTATTTAATTCTTCCTTCTTCTATTTGCCTTTTTAAATACTCCTACAGTGAGGAAAAATCCATGATAAGATATAATGAAGATAGATGGAAGAGCCAGTATAAACAGTTGATAAGTTCAGGTTCAGATAAGGAGGGAATCACTTCAGTTCTTGACTGTCCATCAAGAGACCATAAGCGAGGCTTATGGGTTTGGTCACTTACATTTATAATTAGTAATTTATCTGACGCTTTTCTCCAAAGATGCGTACACAGCAGGGTACTTTTTACTGTATCAGGATAAGCACCTTGATCAAGGGTACTACAGCAAGGTAAGGGGATCTGAAGCTATGTCCTTGGAATGTAAGGTGGCAGTGCTGGCCCAGTGACCGTGCACTTGGTTAGATGACGTCAGTGGACGCCTGTGTGCGTGCGGCTGTGTTTTGCAGTCAGACCTCCAGAGACCCTCTTTGTTCCTGCCTGAAAGGAGCCGCCGCCCCCCCCCCTTCATCCTGCCCTTCATGCGTGTCATCTGCAATATGCCTGTGATGGGCGGAGAAGCCCCCTGTCGGGCAGGGAGGGGTGACGCCTCACTTGCCTCTCTCTCTCACTTGCTCACTCGCAAATTTGCCCTCATATTCAAAGCACCTTATTTGCATGACAGGTTGTCGAGTGTTTCCAAATCTCCTGTTTCCTAATTTTTCTCTCTGTCCATCACCCAATCCCTGCTATTTCTACCCCCAGGTGAATAAATCCTGTTTCTAGCAGCTGAACGTGTGACGTCTTTGCTGCGGTAATTTAGAAACATCCTCAAGTCAGAAAGAGATCAGTTTAGCGATAATAAAATTATTTTAAGGCAGCGCAGTGGCACAGTGGGTAGCACTGGTGCCTCTGGGATCCTGGGCTGCAGATTCAGATGTGGGTTCAAATTTATCTCGATGTCTGTGTGGAGTTTACACGTCTTCTCTGTGTTCATATGGGTTGCCTTAAAGTGCTCTGGTTTCCTCCCACAGTCCAAACACATGTTTCAGGTGAACTGGTGGCTCTAAATGGCACTTTGTGTGTTTATGCCTGTGACTGTGACTGTGTGTGAGAACGCGAGAGACAGAGAATGGGTGTGTATGACTGCCCTGTGATTGAGTGGCATCCTGTTTCAGTACAAGCATTTTATTTGTCAAGGTGGCTCAACTCAGGTTGCTGTCTAACAGGACTTGCAGTTACTCTTCTTGTACCAATGCATTACACTTGAACAACTGGGCCAAATTTTTCCTCTCAAGAGTTCAGCTGCAGAGTCCCTCTTTTCCCACAGAACCTGCAGTCATGTCTTGCTCAAAGTTACTTGGTGCCCCATTTTGCAGGTGAATTCTGGGGTTTTACATGCCATTAATGAGTCTGTCTGATGAGGGGATCTCTGCGGAACCCGGAGTCGGTGTTGCTCTGTGTAACACAGACGAGCCCCATTTGTTTGTTTGTTTGTTTGTGCAGTTATTTCCTCATTCCTTCTGCTGTAAGGAGCTGATAATAACTGCGATGTGGCCTCAGGGGGACTAACGGTTGAGCAAATGAGTTGGGAGTAAACATGGTGGGACTAGCTGATTGTGTGTGTGCATGTGTGTGTGTGTGTGTGTGTGTGTGTGTGTGTGTGTGTGTGTGTGTGTGTATGTGTGAGTGAGAAACATGCAGTAACAAGAGTTGAGTTGTCCTTAATGAGCATAAGCCCATTTCCGTCTCACCACACTTGATAACCATCTTTACACGGAGACACATTCATGATCAGGCCTCCTGTTCCCAAAGCATTCGAACAGAGACACGCTGCTAAGTTCAGTCCAGTTATTTATGCTGTTAAAATTTGTGAGAGGAGCTTCCAGGTGTAGTGCACACTTTCCTGGATTTCCACTTATTTTGTTGTTAATCTAATGCTTCTGGTTGGAACCTGTACTATAAGTGACTATTTTGCACAGCTGGGTATATTTCTGTAGTGATTTAGGGTATGGACTTTTGTCAGAATTACTGCTGCAGGAGTGGGATTCATACCCAGAACCTTAAAGTTAATGGACCTTCTCTACAAGACTGATGGCCACTTTTTTTACTGAAGTATTTTTGGTTGTGTCCTATCAAAGAGTTCATTTGAAGGCCTTTGAATTTGAACCAATAACCCTCTGATCCCGAGTTCAGGTCATTAATTGCAAAAAAATGAAATGAAAAATAAACAAGGATTCATCCATCTGCCCATCTGTCCATCATCAATAGTCACTTGCCCAGTGCAGGGTCACAATAGTCCAGAGTCTATCCCAGCAGCACACTGTGAGGACACCAGTCCATCACAGGGTAAATAATACATGAAAGTGAAATAAATTGGTTGTTGGTCCACATCCGACAGGGTGCCCTCCTATTAGGAGAGGAGCTTAATGTGACACATTTTTATGAAAATATGAAGTTTAAAAATTTGTGGAACTTATTTGCTTTATGGAGTGTTAGAGATGTTTGAGAAAACATCCTTGGTTACCTTGGTTACAGTCTTAATGTGTGTTGTCACTCTATTTATATTCTGCAACCCAGAAAACTTAATTGATTGAATTTTAGGCATCAATTATTCATATGTGTTATTACAGCCTATTATTGTTATTGAATTGGCTCAGGAGATTTTATGGGTTGTTAATAGATCTCATTTAATTTGTGGCTCTTATTAAAACTTGAGCAGACCTCAGACAGGGCTTCCACACAGCTGCTTTAAAGTGAGGCGGCAACTTTTGAGTGAGCAGCAGGGGGCGTAATGGTTAAAGCTTTTATATTTCAATCAGATGGACTCAGGTTCAAAGCCGCACTCCTGCTGCAGTGGCTGTGATCAGGGTACTTACCGTGAGTTGACACAGTAAAAATTACCCTGCTGTATAAATGAGTGACTCAATATAGGTATCACAGTGTACAAACAACACATTGAATATTTTCTCTTTGGCAACCATAGGGGTGAAGTGAGGTGGAGAATGTACTAATTCAGGGTGCCCATAAGGTGTGCTTCCCACATGTTTGAACTGAGCAAATCTGGTCCATTGTTGCCCATGCAGACCCCCTGTCAATGACCCATAATGTGGTGTTAATTCTGAAGCTGAACCCTTGTTCATTTAGCACTGCTAAGTTGCAGTTGGCTCTGCTAACTTCTCAGACACTCAGGGCGAGCATCAGGAGTGTCATCAGCATCAGGCAAGGTTTTATTCACTTTAGGATCAGAAATGAATTAGACAAATCAAATATATGTTTTTGCATTTGGACACTTCACCATGTATGAGCTGTGTGTGTGTTTTTATGCTGTCTTTGTTAACCCTTCAAAAGGCACTGTTTGTGAATGGTGGGCAGGAACTGAGCCCCACAGGGATGATCAATGGCAAGTGTTATGTGCTGTTGCAGTGTGTGTCTGCCTGTCTAACAGCACTGAATGTACCCTCTTTCACAGACATGGAGTCTGGAGAGCGGCTCTCTCGGCCTTCGTCCACCTCACCATCTCTGCACACACCTCCTCCTGGTGCTGCCTTGACCCCAAACCCATCCTCCAAGAGCCTGGGCCCTGATGCAGCCCCCCTGGGGTCTGCTGCGACCAGTTGTGGTAAGGACTCCACACACTCTCATGCACACACTTGTATATATATCTTGGTGGCAAAGTGGCTAGAGCTGCCCCCCTTGGACCTGAAATAGCCAGGCTTAAATCCCACCACAGCTGTATAAAAAGGAAAAATCCCTGTCAGCAGCTTAACATTGTAGTTGCTTCTGAAAAGTGTCAGTTAATACAGATGTTTTCTAGATGTAGAAGATGCTATAAATAGTATACAGTTCTCTATCTTTGTCAGTTGTCATGCAGTCATTAAAATATTTATATTTAAAATATATTTATTTATAATTATTTAATTGCATTGATGGAACACAGCGGCCTGATGGAGAAGCTGCAATGTTTTCTGAAGGTGACTCTTAATAAGTTTTAGTTGAATTGGCCCATGCCACCTCCCTCTTCATTACTGCACCTTGACATGGGCGTATTAACAAGGACCAACCAGTTAACATCCCCTCAGCTCTGGTTAACCTGGTGTGACGTGTTTTGGGCCCCTCATCATGAAGAATACTGATCACGTAGGTTCTTGCCTCATCTCAGCCCGAAAATAAGATGCAAATTTCCCAACTGTGATTTGACTTTTTCCTTTACTGATAAGAAAAGCTAAGCAAGAAAACAGTTCCAATTCAGTTGCAAACTGATGCGCTGAGGAGCACTTTAAAGGTGTCCTCATGCATTATACATTTGTCTTCCCTGTGCTCTGCATGTCCTTGGATATTCCTAGATAAGCACTTTCTGAGTTGTTTAACAGCAAAAGCAAAAGGGACTGTGCTGCTGTTATGAGAATAAAGCAAATTAAAAGCACCCGGTTTGTTAGATTTTCTTGCCTGTGCAGACAGCTAAATGGAGTCAGTGCCCTGTCTGCCCCATCTGCCACGGTCATGTGGCTGAGGGTGGCACCAGAGATGCTGTGTGATGACGGCAGCACTGTATGGTAACATCAGTGCAGTCTTGTCGTGGTGATGCAGAGTGGCCATGGGGATGCTGTGTGTGGTTATGGTGTTACACTGTGGTCATTGTGATCCTGTGTTGTCATGTTGATGGTATGTTATCATGGAAATAGTCTGTGGTGATGGTGACAGTGCTCATGGCTACGTGATGCTGTCATAGTTGACACGGTGTCATCAGAGTGACACTGTATGGTGATATAAATGCAGTGTTGTCATGGTGATAATGTTTGGTGACCCTGACGTATGGTCATGGGAACAGGGTGTTGTCATGGTGATGCTGTATGGTGACTGTGACACTGTGTGGCGATGGCACTGCTGTGTTGTCATACTGTGCTGTGATGGCAATGCGACTGTGTTCATGAAGCCCATCGCCGTATGCTGGCACTTGTTGCAGAACGCCAGATTCGCTGAGGAGCTTTATAAACATTGAAAAAGAAATCTGACTTGTTAGTTTTGTGCAGAAGCTACAATATAATGGGTCCCATGAGGCTTCTCTGACTGACAGTTGAGGAGCTCAAAGATAGGTGTGCAAAAGAGCAAAGACCTTTTACTTTGTTTAAATCAATCACATACAGCTGCATTTTTCATTTCTCCTTTTGATGTTGGAGATATTTGCTCATGTCTTCCTCTCTGTGTTCCATAGATGTTAGAAAAAATGCTTCAAGTATTTGCCTTCAAAAGATAATGAAAATTAATATTGACAGAAACATAAACAGTTTATAAGAGACAAAAAATTTTGTAAAAGACAAGTGAAGTAGAAGGCTTGATCAGGAAATAACTGAGCAGCGAGGAATGAAATGATGGATGAAGATGTGAAAATGCCCTAGAGGATTCCCGCAGTAGGAGCAATTTAACAAGGACATCTGAGACTGTAAATCCAGAAGTGCTCGACTTATTACTGCTTTTATTACTGCATTAGATTTCGCTCATTTCACTTGTGAGCATGAAGCCAGCAGGACAAGTTTAGCTTGGTGATGATGTGGTGCCACCTGGGACATTGTCTTTCCAGTATCATTTAATTTTTTAGCCAGATCTTTTGCATTTAAGAACGCTACAGTGTGTCAAAAGATCTAACATCTCAGGCTGCATTGATTAAAAAACAAAATACAATTTATTTATGCATGTAAGTTCTGTCGAGTCGAATCCAACTCATAGGTGACCACTGACGTGGTTTCCGAGGGTCAGAAGTGGTTCGCTATTTTCTGTGCATGTTTGAGGGCTGCAAACACAGGGAGAACAAGCAAACTCCACACACCACGAGCTGGACTCAAGTGCCACACTAGGCAAGCAACAATGAGGCACCAGCTTAACCCACCGTGTCCCTAATGTCTATTTTTAGTCTGTGATAAATACTGAAAAAGGGACATATTTATACATTGTTGAATGAAGTGTCAGTATGTGCAAAACTGAAGGAATAATATATAGTGTTCATAATAATAATAATTTGACAAGGAGACATATACAGTGCTTTAACTACCCATACAGTTATCAGGTCTGGGTGAGTCCCTTGGATGCTGCAGCAGGGGAAGGTTTTAAACAAACAAGATTCAAATTGTAATGCAGTACCTTTAACCAGTATGACACCTCCTGGCCGCTATAACTTATAAATGAATAAATATCACTGTTAGCCTTTTACAGATGGCATCCCTGTTCCAAACAATTGTAAAGATATTTCATTATGTTCTGTTTGGGGAACAGACTCCTGAGCCATCCCAGAATCCACTGCTCTTTAGAGTCATCCACATATTGTACCCCTTCCCTTCCCCCTTAAATAAATGAAACAACAAACCCATCTGGATACAAACCAAATTTCTTTGACTGTGTTATTCGTAGTTGCTGATGACAAATGTTGTTGTATGGTAATATTACCCCTTATACTGGTTGCATTTACACAGACAGCCCTCATTCCAGAGCTGAACTTTGTGACCAGGTGCATTTTTAGGCGGAAGGCTCTGGAACAGAGATTTTCTAGGCCCTCGAACTCTTTAGGAATCTGATGAAAGATAAGGAGGCCCCATAGAAAAATGTCCATAAATATTGCATCAGTTTAGTTTATTGAACACTGATTCACTTCACAAAGAATTATACCATAGATAGTAATGCCATAGTGATAATTTTACGGTTAACTTTCATTTAGTTAAGGTTATTTTCAAAGAAATTCTCTGCTTCACAGCCCCCCTGAGGTCCACTGGCAGACCCCCAAGGACCGCGTGATCTGGAATGGTTTATTTTAGAGAACAGGCCTGTTTGAGATTCCAGGGACGAACACAGCAGTTCGACCGGAGAAAGATGTACGTGAAACGGGGCTGGGTGGTGGGTGTGAATGCACTCCCAGAGGATGCTGGGTCGTTGGTAGCTGACATCAGCAGCTGGAGCAGTGACAGTGAGTGTATGGTCCACACCCCTCTGCCCACCATTCCTCAGCAGTGGCGCAAATTAAATGTCTGTAAGACTGATATTCTGTTGCCTGGAGCAGCAGATCTGCCAGAGGCAGTCATGAGGGACAGCAAATACCACAACATACACACACACACACACACACACACACACACACACACACAGTTACATTATATGTATTTCAGGGGCAGCGAGTAGCATAGTGCTTATAGAGATCAACCTATAATAAACACAGGTCTTTTTGGGTGGCAGGTGGTGTGGTGGTTAAAGCTGCTGCCTTGCTCTCGGAAGACCTGAGTTTGAATCCCACCTGGTGCCATGGCACTGTTAATCAAGGTACTTACCTTGAATGATGCAGTGAAAATTACTCAGCTGTATAAATGGGTAGATCAGTGTAAGTGGCTTAGGGTACAAACTTCACATTGTAAGCTGCTTTCAATGAAAGTGTAACAATAATAATGTATCTTGAGAAATGTGTTTAAGACACCCGAGTTTTATCATTTAACATCCTACTCCCCATTGGGGGTTCAGAAACACACTCTGTTTGCTCTGGCTGCTGTTTGGTATTCACGCGCGTCCCTTTCCTCGCCTTGCCTCGCCTCGCCTGCTGACTGACAGCCGGAGGAGTGCGCAGCCCTTTGTTTCCCTGCAAATTGGATTTGCATGAAATATGTTCCCGTCGCAGGTGCCGGAATCCCGGATGACATTCGTTTGCCGTTCACTTGAGCGGTGTGTGATTGCCTTGGCGCTTTGCCTGTGTGTGAGGTGCGTTATCCTGTTACAGATCCTGGATTTGTACCTCCGATGGTGAAACACACACTGCCTCATAAGGATCTTTTTCTTAAAGCATCTTCAAAGAAAGAGCTTAGGCAACAGGGGGCAGCAGGTAGCACAGCGGTGTAAGAGTAAAGACCTTGAGGTGGCTGGATCCTGAGACAAGGCCCTGAAGACGGTACTCGCCAACTAGAGCTGCAGCTATTTAAATAGATAAAAGCACAGTGGCACAGCACGTAGCACTGGTGCCTCACGACTCGTGTGCTGTTGGTTTGGACATGGGTTTGATCCCAGGGTTTTTTCCCACTCAGGTAGATTGGTTACACTAAATTGCCTCTAGTGCGCGAATGTGTGCATGTGCCTGTGTGAGTTATTGCCCTGTGATGGACTTGTGTCCTGTACAAGGTAGGTGCTGGACCACCATAACCCTGCACTAGGAAAGCGGTTATTGAAAACAGATGAATGGACAAACAGCAAAATAATAAATCATTCATACAACTTTGGTGTTTGTTTTATGGTTGCATTCCGTTTTTCCTTTAACGCAACCTCTATTCAGCAAATTGCACAGGTCACCTGTTATGTGTTTATTTTATTTTATTTGCTGGCAACAGCACAGGGTCAAAACAACATAAAAACAGAAGCAGTGCACCAAGGGGCTGCCAACAGTTGAATTCTGGGTCATTGTTCTACTTTACATGTTTGGGCAGCTTTTTGTGTACGTCCCCCCAAAATGGATGTTGTACCGCCTGCAGTATGGTGCAATGAATGCTAGTTTGATGAACACTGGGATTTAATATTTTCATGTGCTGCAGTACACGTGTGTTGCCTTTAAATCATCACTCTGTTTTGTGCCTCTCAGGGCCGCTGTTCCAGACTGGCCGCGATCAGCCGTTCAGCATGACTGCTGTCTCAAGTGCCTTCCCGTTCGTCGGCCACCCCGCCTTCGGCCTCTACACTACAAGCTCTGGACGTGCTGAGTTTGGTGGCCTGGGCAACCTGGGGACCCTTGGGGTGACCCCAGCATTGGCAGCTCACCCTCAGCTGGGGGCATATCCAGGTACAAAACCCTTTGCACTTGAAGGACCTGGGTTTGAATCCTGGCTCCTTCAGTAGTATCCTTGATGGAGGTACTTGCCCTGAATTGATGCAGTAAAAGTTACCCAGCTGTATGAATGAGTAAAATCAGTGTAACTCATTCTGAAGGAAAGTGTTGTGTTTGTCTTGTGAGTCAGGAGCCGTCATTTCACACCTTTACAGGATGTGCCTGATGTGCTGAGTTTTTACACCAGTTAGTTGTGTTTCTATTTATTTAGCTTTTTCCTTCAGAAATACTCATTTGCAGAGTGGCTTAAAACACACAAAAACCTTCACCTGTTTATCGTGCCGTTAATGCTAGTCTTGGCTGATCTCCAAATGATCATTTTTTCTTTACCCTGAATTTCCAATTTTTTTTTATTTCTGCACTCTACATCCATTTACCTTGCAATTAACACTGGTTTTGGCATCAGGTTTTCTTTTCTCAAATGTCTCATTTTATTCCCATGAGATGAGAAATTGTCTTTATTTTAGGTTATTAAAAGTTATTGATGGTTACATTTTTATTCTGGTTTTATCTTTAGAAGCAAAATAGCTGAAGAGTGGTTAGTAGGCACCTGCCCAGCCTCTGAAACACAGTCAGAAAATGTAAAAATCTATGGTTAAATTACTGCGGTGTCCGATTTTTGTATGTACAAATTTTAGTTGTGTCTCTTCTTACACGGTGGATGTGTTTATTGATGACTGCGTGGTGCTTTAATCCTCTCTTGCATGTTGCAGAGTGGTGGCGGACTGCTGAGGCTCATGGGAGGGGTGTTGCTGCCTTCTTCCCACCGCTCCTTGGCCTCCCCCCTTTGTTCAGCCCCTCCATTCAGAACCACACTCCAAGCACTCCCGAGACTCGTACCCTAAACAGGAATGGACAAGACACTCCAACAAATACAGGTATTTTTACTAAGACATATTTCCGGGGAAAACATATGTATACAAAAAGTACTCATATTAAACAAAATTATCCCTGAAGATGTGTGACATTACTGTGAGGTTGTAATGAGATTATTTCAACAAATATGTGCTCTAGATTTCCACTTTGGATGTAGAGAGTTGTCCCAGTTAACCAAAAGTTACAGTAATGTAGCACAGCAATGTTTTTTGTATTTAATATTTCTTTATTGTTCCCTCTTGACATTTTTGTTGTTCCAGTGTATTATAGTTCAGCCCATGAGCTGATGTTTCCCATTTTGCTCCTTCAGGGCTGAATGGTTCTGTAAATGGAAGCACTGCCTCGGCTACCTCTGAGGGGCGTTCTTTGTCCAGCACGCCCCCAATACTGAGAACTCCTGAACAGAAGAAAACCTCAAGCAGGAGTCAGGGGTGTGGGCAAGCAAACAAGAAAAGTGGCCACAGAGCAAAAGACAAGGTGAGAGATGCCTGCTGTTTTTACACTGTTCACATCAGTTTGTGTCCATTTCACGAGACTTCATTACGATCGATTTACAGTCAATTGGAATCGGAATTCTGTTCATACCTCTTTCTGTGTGTTTTGCTCCCACAAACTTCTATTCAATGCTGAATGATTCCTCTCATAAACACTTGCAGCATTTGTCATCTTATTATTTGATCAGCAACACCAGAACACCAGACTGTGAACACTATGCAAGTGAGTTGAATTAAGGTGGCTTTACATTCTTATCTTGTTTTGGTCCTCTTTACTGCCACCTGTCAGCTGGGTGTGTAAATACAGGTTGTGCTAGGAAGTTCTGGTTCAGCTAATCCAGTTAAAAAGTAATTCATAGTAAATATGTATGTTTCTGCCAATACTTCTTTGAAATCGGTATTGTGAATTAGCTACTATCAAGTACATTTTTTCTTCTTTCAGTTCAAACATTTAAATAAAACCATATAAGTAGCCATTAAAAAAGGATTTGGGTTTACGCTTATACTATAGAAACTGGCGCTCACATTCCTCATTTCTCAGTCAGAACTGAATATTATTTTTTGTGTTTGGTTTTTCACAGATAAATTTTATATCTGTTCAATTGTGCACCATATTGGGAAGAGAAAAATATGTAAATATAGGATTAAAATATGCTGGTAAACTGTAACCGAAGCAAAATATTAGGAGGCGTATTGATCCAAGGACTTAGTTTTGGTTTATTTTTTAATAAATTTCAACAGTTTCTATTACAGAAAGATTTTGAAACAAAAATATTGATGATGCAGTGACATCACACAGTTTATGATAATGGCTTTTATTTTCCAACAAATTTCTTAACATTTGACTTTGGTTTATTATCCAAATGTTCACTGGACAGGTATTAGAATGATTCTACCTGTCCAACTATGAAATTTTAAGAAAATTGCCAGTCTTGAACAGTCGGAGAACCATTAATGTTGAAAAACACCCTAAGGGACACCAAGAATAAAGCGGCATTGGTGTTGTCTAGAGATCGATGCTGGAGATCCACACAGCTGAAACTTGAGTCGCTTCACTGGGCCGAGTTGTTTCACATCCATGTTGACTGACAGCTTTGTTGCCCAGTTGCAGAAGCAGAGCAAGGAAGCATTGGGGGCCTGCAGCAACAGTGAGAGTGACACAGGGTCCCACTCGGATACCTCAAGTGAAGCTGCAAGCAGTGCTGAGTCCGAAGACTTGGAAGACGATGAAGATGATGAAGAAGATGTTCAGAGCATTGACAGTGATGACTCTGACTCTGGAAAGGAATCTCAAGTGAAGAGGAAAGTGGAGGTAGAGTAATGAGTTTGGGTTGATCATTCTTCTTCATGTTGGAGGGGGTCAGTATGAAGGGCCATCAACCTTTGAGTGTAGAACACCCTGATCTGTAGAGTCAGGATTGGGTTTGGATGTTGTCAGGCCTGAGGCATGGTGGCTTTGAGGGATCGTGTGTCTGCAATTAGGATAGGATAGTAGGATGAGGTAGGCCAGAGTCAGGCCCACTTTGGTTGGCCAGGTACTGAACTTAAAATGCTTCCCCATCCTTTCCAGGTATTATCACAGGTTGCCAAGTGTACAACGGATGGGCCCAAGGTTGCTGTAGACAAGAAGCCCCAAGGCAAAAATGGTAGCATGTTCCCAAGCCTTCCTACAGGTACCCATGACCCTGCCCACCCAGAGCCACCTTCCCCACCACTCCTGGGTCCAACTCCACCGGGCCCACTACAGTTCCAAAGCTCCAAAGCTGCAGCAGAGGCCTTCAGTCCTCATCGGAGCGTTATACAGGCCACTGGGCTGGCAGCCAGAGGGAAGCCCCTTGCATTGCTCATGCAGTCGTCAGATGAGGGCCCACCCATGGCCCCACCCTCCAGGCCTACAGCCCCCTCGCCTGGACCCCCTACTCTCTCCCCAAGCTGCACAAAACCAGGTGGCAGGAGTCTGCTGGATGAAGCACTCTCACAGATTGACTTCACCCTGAAGCAGGTTTGTGTGTGTATGTGTGTGTGTGTGTGTGTGTGTGTGTGTGTGTGTTTGTGTGTTATTGTCTATTATTAGACAATGCAGTATAAAAGCAAGCTGCATGCAGTAAAAAGATGAGTAGGTGTGTTTTCTTCAGGAATATTTTGAACAAACAATTCTTTTAGCTCCCCTGATGAGCAACGTCTTTCAGCACAGGTTGAGTAAAAAAGACTCCTGAGCAAAACTAAACAGTAAAGCTAAACTAAAAAACATGCTGGGATTCCTGTTTTTAATAGCTGTTTATAGCATTAATTATTTTGGAAACACTTTCTGTTATTTTATGACACTCCTAATTTATCTCCCCAGGTTGAGTATAACCCTGTTGAATACATCTGATATTAATATAATAGCATAATAATATAATATCTCATATTAAACATAATAATTGGTAATATCCCCCCAGTATCTGATGTACAATCAATGTTATTATAATAGCATAATGATATACTATCTCATATTATACATTATAATTGATAATAGTCCCCCCAGTATCAGGTACTCTCCTGGACTTGATGAAAATGACGCAACATTAATTTTTCTTTCCAGCAGTGTGTACGAGATTTTGTTTTTTGCATGGAGGCTCCACCAAAAAAGTGAAGGTTACTATTCGGTCTGTTGGGAATTCAGAAACAAAACTGATATACAATTAATGCAAATTTTGTTGGTGGTTACAGATACGTTATTTTTATTTATGTAGTCCCAAGTTCTGAATTGAGCTGCACGTTGTATTCATGAAATATAATGTCATTATACTGGTCGCAAGCTGTGGTTATTAATGTCCCTTCCCATGTATTGACCTTTGACCTTCCAGGAGCAGTTCAAGCAGGTGTTTCCTGCACTGTTGAGGAAACAGCAGGAACTGCACAAAGCCCAGAAGAAGATGGCATCTACGTACGGACCCCCTCCCCACCTATCTCCTGAAACCCCTGGCACCCAGAGCCGTGCACTTCCTCGGGCGGGTGTCTTCCTGGCCGACACCCTGTTGGGGAGCAACCGCACCAATGGCATTGCCCAGAGCGATGTGCAGGATGCTCCCCTGGCCCTCGTAACCAAGCCCCTAGACAGACCAGTGAACCTTAGTGTGGCCGGTCGAACACCACCACCTGCCCCTCTACCTCCTGCGGGAGCTGTCCCCCCCTCTGGCAGTACCCCCCGCACAGAGAGCAAAGGGAGAGCCTCCAGAGGCCCAGCGTCGGGTGGAGGGGGGCATCGCAGCCACCTTGTCAAGTCCCTGGTGGAGCTCTTCCGGGGGGTTGAGTCAGACATCCCCAGCAACAAAGACTCAGATGACTCTGCAGAGGAGGAGGAGGAGGAAGATGATGATGATGATGATGATGAGGATGATGATGATGATGATGATGAGGAGGATTCTGATGACAGCTTGTCAGGTCAGCAGTCTGTCCACTTTGTGTTTAACTAATGACAAGAAACCCTATGAACTGTAAAACTGAACATTTCTGTTTTCATTGTTCAAAGATGAACAAAGATTTAGCGAGTGATGTTGCCCTGCCCCCAACCACACCTGTTACCCACAAAAATATCAAAACTGTAAACCCTGAAAGAAGGAAAACGAAATAATGCTATGAATATATTTGAACATGCATTCTGGACAGACATTAAAATGAGACAAAGAGGAAAGGGGAAAAAAAGGAGAGGAAGAAGAAAGGGGTATACAAGATATGGTGAATGCGTGAAAAACAATAGAGCTGCATGGTGGCCCAGCAAAAAGCACTGTACCCTTACAGGACCTGTGCTTTTCAGGTGTGGGTTTGAATGTAGCTCAATGTATGCAAAATTTTAAATGTCCTCCCTGTGTCTGAGTGGGTGTGTGAGTGTGAGTGAGACCACCCCACCATGGACTGTCATCTCATCCAGGGTTCAGTTTTATGGCCTGGTGTCTAATGATTCCAGGATAGACTCTGAACCCCTCTAACCCTGATGGATGAGTTGAAAACAATACTTAGCATAATGCAGTTTATAAACATATGCTGTACATATACTGTATATTCATCTACCCAGCCATTATCCTTAACCGCTTAATTCTGCTCAGGGTCACAGTGGTCTGGTCAGTGTTTTATGAATAAAAATTCTAAACTCCACTTCTTCAGTGTGTTTTGAAATTTCCAAAATTTGGTAAATCATTATGACAAATTTATTTAAGGGCTAAAATAAAAGAGTGCTATTGTGTGACGCAGTGCTACAGGAGGTAACGCTAGTCAAGGTATTACTGTAGAAATTGTGGTGGCCATTATTTATATTTCTTTAACCATATGACAACCTCCCCCATAGACTCGGAGATGAACTTCGGGAGCTCCTCGGACGGCTCCGAGGACAATGGGAAGCGTATGAACGGGGCAAGCGCTGGCATGAGTCCTCAGAAGAAGGAGCGCTCAGACGACTGTTCCCCTCTCGACCTCCAGGTGGTGAAGGCAGTCAACAGGACACCTTCCTCTATGGGGTCCAGCCCCGGGGCCTCTGCTTCCCAGGGAGCCCCCTGCTCCTCCATCCCTGCATGCAGACCACCAGGTAACTCATTAAATGGAACCTCATCACTGCCGTGTGGTGCAGCAGAGTTAGAGCCATTACTTTGCCACCAGAGGGGTCTGGGTTTGAATCCCCACTCTTGCTGTTACAACCTTGAAGAAACTCCTTACCCTGAATTGATGTAATAAAAATTTAACAACTTATTTTAAATTATTAGCAACCACTTTTGATGTGATTTTTTTGAGAATTTTAAACTTCTCATTCATTGAGGGACTTGAACAAACAACATTTTAATCACCAGTCCAAATCAACACTCTGCAAGCTGCAAGGTTTTGATTTAAATAAGGCTGGTTATTACTTTGTAGTATATATTTTTTACCTCATGATGTGAACAACAGATAATGTAGTTGTTAAATCCATGTACCTGTAACCTGCAGATATTTTGCAGTATTTACCCTAGAATAAGGTACTTTACTTCAGCTGCTTCAGTGAAATGCTCACAAATTGTAAGTAGATTTACCCATTTATACAGTTGGGTAATTTTTACTGTATAAGTTCAGCACGAGTCCCTTTTAGAAGGGTTCTACAGCAGGAGGAAGGAGTTGAACCCAGGTCCTTCAAGGCCAAAGTTAGTAGCTCTAACTACCGTTCTCCATCCGTTTCATTATTCTTTGATAACTAGACATTTCAGGTGGAAGTTCATGATTATAGGACATTGCCGTAGATGTTTCATATTTTACTTTGCTTTCATTCAGTATGTTTAGACAGATGTATAAAATGATAGTTGAATAAAATATGTGCCTCCTCCTTCAGGACTGTAAGCTAAGCAAAGCAACAGAGCTGTTACAAACTTCTTTGTGTGGTGTGTTATAGGGGCCGGGAAGAGGAAGCGGCCGACATCTGAGGGAGGTCCACAGGTGCCTCTTGAATTTAGGTATGTTGCCTCTGAGTGATGGTATGCCTTCCCATGCAGCTGTTAGTCCTGACTAATACACTTCCAAAGGAAACCTCCTTCTTACGTATTCAGTGCCCAGGTCTCCTAAGACACATGTTGTTTTTTCAGTTGATGTGATTTTTGAGAGGGCAGCAGACGACGTATGCCTCCTTGCTCTCAAAGGACACAGGGTATCAATCCCATCTCCTGCAATAGTACTCTTGGTCAATGTACTTATCCTGGGCTGATGCAGTAAAAATTACACAGCTGTAAAAATGGGTTAATCGTCATAAGTCCCTTTGGTTAAATGTGTCCATTTTGAAAATGGGGTTTTTAATGCATAAGCACTCCAGTCAGAGTGGGTGACCTCTTGACATTCATGCTCTGCTCTGGGGTTAAGCATCAGTTGAGTGTAAGACAAGTGTCATCAAGTCAAGCAAACCTTTATGTGGTTTTCGTGGTAGGGAAGGGTGAGGAAGTGGTTCACCATTTGTCATTTTCCACATATGTCTTTGAACTCTGAGAGGAAACCCACACAAACATGGAGAACATGGGGAGAACATGGAAACTCCACACACACTGAGCTAGATTGCAGTCCTGATTGGAACCCACAGCCCAGAAGCTGAGACACCAGTGCTAACTGATGCACCACTATGGCACTCAGAACATCAGTGGAACTTGGTATCTTCGAGGTTTCTTTTGCACTCTCCCTCTTCACATATTGGAGTTACTTCTCAATCTGCCCAGTGTAAGTGAGAGTGAGTTTCCATTGTTCATGATCTCAGCATGCAAAATCATGATATTTAACAAAGCATCAACTCTGAGGACTCCTTTACTATTAGTATTCACTTAGGTTAAGGAATGAGCATCTCTGCAGTGTAGTTAAGACTAGCTGAGGTCTACAAGCAACTACCTTGGGGTCCAAGCACACAAGCTCAACTTAATGACTTCCTCTCATCTGTATTACTTCCATGAATGAACTCACTTATTCTGGAGTCCTGCAATCATAATATGCAAACGTGGATGTTCAGCTATATCACCTGTGTTGTGATTTTTCTGTGCATCACTATCAATTGTCAACTCCCCTGTCTCCCCCAGGTGGCCAAAGGAAGCCAGGATCGGAACTCTCAATGGCTGCAGACAAGAGGATGTGGTGTACTATGGCCTGGATGGAAAGAAACTTCGACAGTATCCAAACTTTATGAAGGTATGTTCAAAACTGGGGCATATAGCCTGGTAGGATCAATGTGGACTTCCATTCCTTTGAGTTTTGACCTCATTGTGGTTATTTGGATATCATGTTGGTAATGTGGACCTTATGGTGGTAGTTGGAACTCATAGTGAGAATTTGGACTTTTTTACATTTGCGTAATAGAATGGATCTCAAGGCAGCAGTTTGAACTTCATGGTGTTAGTATGGGTATCTGTGAGCGGATGGACTCCAGTGATGATCAAACACCCTTGTATGGATATTGCTTTTCCCTTGTTCTTCTGGGGGCGCAGTGGAGCTTGCTTGAAGAGCAGGAGGTCATTCCTCACATCCTGGCAATGGGTGGGCGGTCTAGCCGTCCTCTGAGCTCAGACCGCAGGAGATCAGATGGTGACTCTCAAGCAAGACGCAAGAAGGGCCGTCCACCCAACGTTGGTGAGGGTGAGCTCTCCAACTCTGCTGAAGCCAAACTCCTCCGCAAGCTCGAGGCTCAAGGTGAGAGGCACTGTCCTGCTGCTTGCTTTGCAAACTGTGCTGCATTACCAGATCCCATCTGACACTCAAATGCCTCCTCTGAGTCTAGAAATCGCCCGGCAGGCAGCGCAAGCCAAGCTGATGCGCAAACTGGAGAAACAGGCTCTGGCCCAAGCAGCCAAAGAGGCCAAGAAACAGCAAGGTACATAACAGCTGTTTTGTTCATGCAGTGAAAACGGGGCCTCCTGACCGCACAATCTCTGCAGGTATACCTGCTGACTGCCACGTCTCTCCCACTGTTAGCTATCATGGCCGCTGAGGAGAAACGCAAGCAGAAGGAACAGATCAAGATTCTCAAACAGCAGGTATTTTCATTAAATTCAATTACATTTATTTTTACAGAGGGCTTTACTCACCAGGGTGATCAGCAGTGTCAAACTAAGATCTAAAAATATTGCAATGAAAAAAGAGAACAGTACAAAACAGTTTTCCGTTTCTAAAGCTACAGATATGACCAAATGTTTGGATGAGCCAGTTGACATCTGAGGAGAGGAAAACAAAAATAACTTCCAAAGAAAGGAAGAAATAAACATGCCACATGCCATTGGTTCCCCACACCTCCAGGGAATGCACTGATTTCTATGTGCTTTATGCAATTTAGTCTTAAAAGGCCATTCATTTTTTGTTACGGGCCCCTTGTTCGGTTCAGGTCCAGAGTCCAGGAAACATAGCATATAGTGTAAAAATTCATGTACACATTTCCTGAATAAAACTGGCATATTGGCTCATTTCTCACAAGCTGAAGCTTCCAAAGTTAAATTTAAAATGTTGTCTAAAACGTTTAAACTAAGTGTCTTTCTAGGATTCTTGGTCATATTTTTGTACTCTTTTGAATTTCTGCATTTACAAACCATATTGTTGACATATTTGAGTCTTTCTGTGCAGGAGAAGATCAAGCGAATTCAGCAGATCCGAATGGAGAAGGAACTTCGAGCACAGCAGATCCTGGAGGTGCGTGTTGAAAGTGGTGTGACATAAGGCACATTCCCAAAACATAACTGCAACATTCCTGACATTCTCCCTTTTTTGGGACACAAATGCTTGGCAATCTGTCAAACCTGGTCTGGTTTGTTGATTTATTTTTGTTTAATTTTTAAGTTTGGTTAATTAGTTCTGTATTGAGTATTAAAAAGCTTATCTACTTCTGAACAGTCTTTACGTGTGTGTGTGTGTGTGTGTGTGGGTGTGTGTGAGAAAGAGAGGGAGAGAGAGTGAATGTATATAGTCCAGTTTATCATAAATGGGGGGGAAAAACTATTTCCCATACATATTCAATTACTGAAGCTCCATAAGTGTTTTTCTCTGGCCAAAAATCAAATTGAAGCAGACACGGTTGGCGTGCCATTCGTAACAGGATTTTTCCCTGCTTGTAATTACATATTTTAATTTTACATAATTTATTCTTCTGCTGTTTTATGACTCGCTGGTTAGAGTTGCTTTTTCTGCTGCCCTTGTTGTTTTGAAAGTCGACAGAGGAGCAGCCAGCAGCTCTCAGTGATAAATTCCCTCACCTCAGATCTCAGCGGGAGCTTTAATCGTGTGATCTGTAATAAGAAGCTTACATAGATCTGAACCGATTTCTCCTTTCTGCAGCAGTCTAGAGCAAACTTAATTTAAGTCTAATACAAATACTGATATGATGCTTTAGTTACTTAATTTTAAAGTAGCAGAAGCTGTATCTCATTTCTGATCTTTTAATGCTATTGTAAATTGTGTAAAATTGCCTCTCATATTTACCACTCATCATGCTACTGTGTAATAATTAGTATTTTTATATTTGTTAATATAAACAAGGGGCAAGGTATAAAACAAGGACTGGTAAAGGTACTTATTTAAATCATTTGGAATGAAAGTTGTATGCAATGTAACACTTTCCACAGGCACCACAGTGACTATTTGTGATCACAAGAAGTGTGTATTGCATGAGAGTCACATGGAACCCATATGCTGATGTAAATAACACATGGAAGGCCACACTGAAAGACTGCTGAGTGTTTCCTGCACATTGTGATCACGTATGTTCTGTGCTGAATGTCAGCTGTGTCCCGGGGTCCACAGCACTGTGTGTGTGCAGTAGTGTGTGACCTGCCCCCCATTTCACCCACACAGGAGAAGCGGAGGAAGAAGGAGGAAGCAGCAAATGCCAAAATCCTGGAAGCTGAGAAGCGAACTAAGGTTAGTGTGGAAGGGCCGCAAAGGATCATTGAGTAAGGACTTGGGCAGATGTCACCGGTGGTGTGTTGATGTAAACTCTCCGTCCACATAGAAAGGAAGGCATTTTCCAAATAATACACCTGAGTTTTTTTTTTCATTTGTTTTTACCACAGTAAAATAAAGACTTGGAACTTGTTTTTATTTTCAAAAAATTCAGATGTTTGTATCCTGAGATATGGGTACGTACTATGAGAAGGTGCTTGTACTATAAAAAATAGAATGTATCATTATTATATTACTGCTACTATTATTATTATAATGAGACATGCTTTTTACAATTAATAATTTGTTACTAGCAGACTCCACATTTTTTCATTATTTTCAGTTTTAGCTTCCTGCCCAATATTGAATTTCAAGTGTGCCTGTGTGTTTATGTGTGTCAGTGTAATCTGTACTATTGTATGCAGTGTGTTGGACATGCAGAGTGTTTGTGGTTGTATAACACGGCTTTGCAACGTGTCTCTCTCTTGCTCTCACTTGTGCTACCTGAAGGAGAAGGAGATGCGAAGGCAGCAGGCTGTCATGCTCAAGCACCAGGTGGGTGTGAGTTTCGGAGTCGCTGCATTTCACAAACCCACTGAAGCTGCCATCCAGTTTTCTGTACAAATGGGGACGCTCTTAGTTACTGCGTATTAGTTCCTTAAAAAAATCCTTCAGGGTTTTCTTTTATTAACTTCCATACTTTTGCCATTAGTCGGGTGTTTTCTGGTTAAACTTGCTTTCTTCTGAGTGTGTGATTTCCGTTGGTAATGCTTTTCCAACTCTTTCTACCAGGAGTTGGAGAGGCATAGACTAGATATGGTATGGGTATGTTTTTTTACAATTATTATTATTACTATTATTGTTGTTATGATTGTTTTTTACATTTAACACCGCATTGTGAATTGGTTGTGATCTGGTTGTCATAGCAACGCATAAAGCGTAGCACTGGCTGCTGTCATACTCCATTCTTCTGCATGGCTTTCCGGCAAAACGCATTGTTTTACGTCCGCTGTCCGCGTTCCTGGGAGTGACATGGCCCGGCCCCAGGGAATTGCCCAACTTCCTCCTCCAATCAGATCAGGGGCTGTGGCATATTCTCGCTGTCTGATAGGACAAGTGATGTGACAGTCATCCATCCCATTGTTTTGTTCATTATTTTTTTAACTTTCTGTGTGTGCGCTCTGGCTCCAAGTGGACACTGGGGTCAACTGAAGGGCTGTAGTCACCCCCCCCCAATCTGGCCCTACGAATGCATTCCCCCACCACACCCCCCACCGCTTGTACCAAAGCCACACTTGCTCCTGATGTCTGTTAATTTATATGAAAGTAAATATCCCTATATGTTCATGGCTCACCAGTTCATTGAAACATACATGTCTGCTCCTTGCTTTTGCACTGCTGTTTTGCTAATTAAAGATGGTGACACTAAGAGTGCCACCTAAGGCAGCAGGTGGTGTAGCTGCCGCCATGCACTGGATGTACCTGGGTTACAATACCTGCCCATGTTGTGGTATCCCTGGTCAAAGCACTTATCCTGGAATGATATAGTAAAAATTACCCAGCTGTAAAAATCGATAAATTCATGTAAATTGCCTCATGTACAAACCTGATAATCAAAGTCACTTTGGAAAATGTGTCAGATACAAATAAATAAATACGATTCCCCACCATAGTCCAGTGATTCCCATACTTCTTATAATGGTGGTCCTGAATATACAGTCTTGTCCAAGCCTGGTGACGTAAAGGCTACTTGATGCTGCTGTGTTATGAATGAATAATAAACATTTTTCATTTAAATAAAATGTTTAACAAATAAATGCAATGCATTTGATAATTGAGTTCAAAATGTTAAAATTACAACACCATATAAATAATAGTGCATTCAGATAAGGTTGGTATTGAATGACAGGCTCCTTGCTGGTCTGCCTGAGTCTTTGGATGCGGATGTGTTCGGACATTATTATATTAATCGTATTTGATGCTATATTATCCACAAGTCTTCTACTTTAATTAGGTCCTATTTCAATAATCCTTCATATTGTGTCAGCAAGTAATCCCCTTATGGCGCTAATATTTTTTTCATGAGACTGACCCTCAGGAACACCCTTGCCACTCTCATATAGGTCGCAACCCTGGGTTTGCAAACCCCTGCCATAGTGAGTCTGGCAGTGCCTTGCAAACACATTTGCTTCTTTGGGTAGAGTTACTGCTGGCTAAACAGCAGGGCCTCGGCCCTCTTGCTCTCAGCCTCCTACATGCGAGGAAGCACTGTTGCCGACGGCGATGGCAAACTTGCATCTCCTGTCTGACCCTGTCCCCATACCTGCTGCTCCCCCCTTCGCTTTGCGGCTCTCCATACACAGACAAGGCCAGCGTCGGCGTGATCCGTCTCTCACGTCTCTCTGCACATGCCACATCGAGCTGTTGTGCTTCGTGTTGCCCCCCCCCACCTTCACACCCCACACTCCCAACCCCACTGGTCACCCTCCCCCCTCAGCCCTCACGGCACACTTGGTTCTCCTCCCGCAGGAGCGAGAGCGACGGAGACAGCACATGATGCTCATGAAGGCGGTGGAGGCACGCAAGAAAGCGGAGGTATGTCTCGGGTGGAGGTGGTTAATGTACCCTCCCTGAAGTGAAAACAATGCAGTGGAAGAAGGAGCAGGCAGTGAATCTCTGCTCCATATTAAAACTAAGACATGAAATTCAAATGTATATGCATATGTGTGTGCATATATACATGTATAAACACATATTTATATATGACATACATGCATAAATAAAAATATATTTAATACTTTCTGTTATTATAAAATGTGTTATTATTTATATTATAAAATATACAAAAATGAACTTGTGCAAATTCTCTGTTGCCATGTCATCTCTCAGCCTCCAAACTACAAGAGCTGTTAATAAGTGTAACAGCCAACGTTAGCAGTTTTCATCGCACGATCCCCAGACTGCTAATGCTGTAATCCTTAACTGCGCTTTCTGGCACTGTGCCGGCTGCTAACTGCTGGCTGTACCCCCACCCCTAAGGAGAGGGAGCGTCTGAAGCAAGAGAAGCGCGACGAGAAGCGGCTGAACAAGGAGAGGAAACTGGAGCTTCGCAGGCTAGAGATGGAAATGGCCAAGGAGCTGAACAAACCCAATGAGGACATGTGCCTGGCTGACCACAAGGTGGGCCTACTGGGGGTCAGCAAGGAGTGAGGGGTCAAGACCCGGCCTGGATGAGTCGCACTGTCTTTGGTCTCGGAGAAACGCTTTGGTTTCTTATTTTATATTATAAGTTTCATTAAAGTTTCAGATGTCTTGTTACTGCAGGAATTTTGCTGAAATATTATTATCCAGTATTTAGCTCATGCCTTTGTCCAAGGTGGTTTACGATGCTGCATACACTGAACTACAGTCATTCACCTGTTCATACAGCACAGCAATGTAACACACTCACTCACACAAACATACACATACACTACAGACAATTTAGTTACCTGTTCACCTGAAATGCAAGTCTTTGGAACACAGAAGGAAAGCAGAGCCTTTAAAGGAAATACAAACTCCACACTGACAGAACCAGATTCAAACCCACTTTCTAACCTAAAGTCACCCATATTGGTATGCATGCAAAGGCCAGTTTTTTGTGTAAAATCCTTCAGGTACACAGACTTGAAAGCACTCTAATTTGGACAGAGCACTGCCACCAAGTGGACGCTGTAAGCATTACACCGTGAATGGACTGGCCGCCACAAACTATGGAATCATACAGTTCTGGTCACACTGGTCACACAGTACATGGTATTTTGCCAAATAATTTCAGAATTTAGCACAACCTTTGGTGGTAATGAGCCTCAACAGTCCAAGATTACTAATGGGAAGGTCCTGGGTTTGAATCCTCCCTCTAAAGTACTGTAGTTTCAAGGCTGCAACAATAGAACCCTTCCCTGAATTATAAGCTGCAGTGTTTCTGTGAGAAGTCTTTAATAAGCTTTATGTTTTCCTTCGTCGATTTGTTTAGTCCAAAGAAACATTATTTTCACCTTTTTTAAATCTCTAAAAATTGTCAAGTCCAGAATGTGTTTGTTTTGTGTGTTTGTCTCAAGCCCTTTTCTTCTATTCCTTTTTCCCTAAGCATGGAGCACAATATTTAAATGTAAATGAAAATGAGCTGAAAGCACAGGCATGCATGTGGCAAAAGGTGGCGTAGTGGCTAAAGCTGTCACCTTGTGGTTAAATGTCCCGGCTTTGAGTTCCTACACCTACTTTAGTACCCTTTACTTCTGTTGGTGAAGGAAAAATTACTTTCCTGTATAAATTAATTGGTGTAAGTAGCTTAATGTACAAACACATTCTGTAATTTACTTTTAAGAAACATTTTAGCTAGATTAAAAAAAATAATAATAATCTTTAGGAGCATCTGTCATTTTTATTCTGTGTTCTTGAACATCTTCTCTTTGATGGGACCATGGAAGTGATGTGAGTTTTACACTGGTGTATAATGTGTATAGTTTGTGGTTTCACTACAAATCACATTATTATTATTATTATTATTATTATGATTATTATTATTATTATTATTATTATTCAGGTTCCAGTAAAAGCAGACATGTTGTGGTGTGTTGAATAAATTTGCAGTGGTTTACTGTTCCTCACCATGTCACCCCCAGCCCCTGCCAGAGCTGTCCCGTGTGCCAGGCCTCGTGCTTCCAGACCCATGCTTTGCCAACTGCCTCCTGGTGCTGCACTTCCTCCGCAGCTTCGGTAAGGTGCTGGGCCTGGACCTGAGCGTCGACGTGCCCAGCCTGGGCGTGCTGCAGGAGGGCCTGCTCAACGTGGGTAACAGCGGGGGGCGAGTGCAGGACCTGTTGGTGCGACTGTTGTCTGCTGCTGTGTGTGACCCCGGGCTGCCGTCTGGACACAGGGTAAGACGTCCAACATACTGCCACTGACACACACACTTTCACTTAATCAGTACACACCATACACATACTCACTGGATCAATACGCATTCATACATGCAATTTTTACCTAATCAATATGGTGTATCACAATACACTCCTCTCCCTGTATCAATACATAGACAGTTTCACTGGATTAATACACACTTTTATACGCACACATTTACAGCCGTTTTTAACACTGTGGCTAAGGACGCCGACCTATAACCCAAAGTTGACGAGCTCAAGTCCCAGAAGCAGCTTAGAGAATGGACTCTATGCACATACACCCACACCCACGTATACGTAAAACACAGTCTTACTGGATCAATGAGTGGGTGTACATTAATCTCTGCTGGATCAATGCACTCTCAGCTGGTCCCATATAAAGCATGTCTCCATTGTCATAACATAAACCTTACAGACATGTACAGTTATGAAAACACACACATAGATGACCAGGAATGCAGTATGTGTCCCTGGGCCTCAGTGTGTTATTGCCCTTCACACTTCACCTGCAGGAAGTGCAGAACTGCAGTTTGTCACTGAAGCAATTTCTCTGTTCTGATCTGGGGGGCTCCTCCAAGGCAATCTGTCCCTCACAAGGCCCTATGTGGCATCACGGTGAAATCAGAGCCCTCCCACCCTCACCTGTGTAATATGGCCTGGGTCTTGGCTGCAGGCACGGACCACCCTTGGAGACCAGCTGACCAGCCTGAGGATGAACCGGGACAATGTGTCTGAAGCGCTGCAGCTGTACCTGGAGGCACACTGCGGACACACACATCTGGCACCCCTGGCACAGAGCCTGAGGACCAAGGCTTTTCAGGCGCATACACCTGCACAGAAGGCTGCTGTGTTCGCCTTCCTGGTCAATGAACTGGCCTGCAGCAAGAGCGTGGTCAGGTGGGTTCACAGCGATGATCTGTTCCGACACATGGGGTTTATGCAGGTCAGAGGTCAATGGCTGGTGTTGGTTGTTCAAACTAAGATCAATAAGTATGAGTAAGGAACCTGTTGCTTCAGGATAGCCTCCATTCTCCTACCTTGTTGGGAATCTCAAACACATGTCAACGCATCCTTTCCCTTAATGAGATGCTCATTGCAACAAGAATGGTTTCAATCCTAAAAAGGCTAAGCCAGGCATCTTGTTCACTTGCGACCTTCCACTGGAAGGACTCAGGTTTGAGTGAAGTTTGAATCCCATCTGGTGCTCCAGATCATAGAACTTATCCTGTACTGATACAGTACAAACCAGCTGAGTTACCTGGCACTGCTCAGGTGAAAAAAGTATAGTAATGGAAAGGTAAAAAGTAATAGCATTTTATATAATCACAAAACTGTTTTAAGATTAAAATGGTTGCATTTATTACACAAGTATTTTTAGTACTGTTAGCCAGACAGAGGCCACAGAGAGTCACATACTTGAGAATTTAAAATTTTCAAAATAGTAAGCAGCCTGTTTGGAGCTTTATGAACTTGACTACACAGAAACCTCACATAGGAAGAGAAATAGTTGTGTGCCCAGTTCTAAGTCTGCCATTTGAGAAACAATCAAAAACAAACAGACAGCCAGAGATTGCACTTCAGATGTAGATGTGGAGATTACCCAGCTGTACACATGGGTAAATCACTGTAAGAAGACTGACAGTGTAAGTCACTTGGGAGAAAAGTAAATATATAAATGAATATAAAATATCAGTGTTGCTGATGCTCATAAAATGTGGTGCCTGGAGGAATAAGGTTTGGCTTTAAACATGACGCCACTCCTGGTACCATGGTACCTCTCTTTTGGGAATTTAGTGACTTACAGGTAGAACGGGGTCCATTCAAATGTTCAAAAGATGAGCTGATTTTTGACTAACTACATACCTGTCAGTGACAGCCCAAATATATGGGAAGAAAATGCTGTGGTTCATACCAGAAGCTCCCTCAAAGAAAAGTTAATATTTGACCTGCATCATAATTCTAATGAATTGCTGATCTAGCTCATGAATACTACTAAATATTTTGTAATTCTGCTAAATATTGCATGTTTTGCTTTGGCTGTAATGTGTCTTCTGTGTATACCAGTTGTCTTGTTTTTGCTGTGACCCAATCTCGTTCCTCTGATATTTAAACAATAATTTGAAGTAACAAACATCCCAACCCATGTATCCCCACTATGTGTTTTCTGTGTCCTGAAAGTTTTCTGTGCACCCTTGAACGCTGGCTGTGTCTATCTCTATACCATTGGTATTAATCATGTATTTTATTTGAACCAAGAACACAATGCATGCTGGGGCCAAAATTATGTTTGTATTATATCACAATCATAGTCCATACAGGGATAGCTGCAGAGTAGAGGGTCTGTGTGTGTGTGTGTGTGTGTGTGTGTGTGTGTGTGTGTGTGTATTAATGCCGGGGGTATATTTACATCATTTAAAATCAAGGACTTGTGCTGCACTGTGGAAATTAAGTTGTAGTTTGAATGATCGCCTTGCAACCCAATGACTTGGGTTTGAATCACTGTTAGTTGTACCCTTGGTCAAGGTACTAACTCAGAACTGATACAGTAAGAATGACACAGCTGTATGGTTAAACTACTGTAAGTTGTAGATGACTATGCTTTCAAGAGGGGTGTGAATTTTAAACACCTCTTAGTGTCAGATGATACCAATTATTGAAAAAAAATGTGTCAAGGGTTGTTTTCGCTGAAGCTGTAACATCCCCCTTTGTGCCTGTTTGCAGTGAAATTGACAAGAACATTGACCAAATGACCAACCTGCGGCGGGACAAGTTGGTTATTGAGGGCAGCCTTCGCAAGTGAGTTTGACTACACCACTGTGGTGCTTCCAGGATCAGGGGTCCTCATATTGTTCAAGTTTTCACCTTTGAAAGGGACGTCCTTTAAGAAAAGCCCTTGACCTTTGTGTAACAGAACTAGAAGTTACATAGAATTCCTTTTTGAACTGAATATATTTTATATAATGTACACTATTATACAGGCATTCCTCAAAATACAAGTCAGCCCAGGCCCTGAGGCAGCAGAGCTACTTGCTGAGCCACCGTGCTTCCCACATTTAAATTTAATTTTAACAAATACTTTTAGTTTAATTAGTATTTTTGTTTAGCTCACTTGCTCATTTTGGCACCAGTCCTATGAATGTTCTGCGTCTGTTCCACCCAAAACACATATAGCTATTATCCGAAATAGCTGATTTTAATGGTTTTATTCATTAACCTTGTGTAATAAGAGTTTTAATGGTATTTTTGTGTGTTTGATGTGGTAAAAAATGGTTTTGTTTTAAAAGTTTACAATGATGAGCAATGCTAGAACCAGACACAGTTAAACTTTAATGGCCTTTTTTCTGTTATTTTCCTTTTCACATCTAAACACTTCCATCTAAACACTTTTAATGATTCTTATGGATTTAAAGTCCAAAGGTGTAATTCTTCATTAAATTTGCATTATTTTAGGAGGTTCTACTTGCACAGTTTAGTGCAGTGTTTTTCATCCTCTGTAGTTTGTTTTTAAAGAGATTTAATTAAAAGTAATGAAAGTTCACAGGTTAATGAGCAGTCTCACATTTATTTGAGAGTTAATTTATTTTTCTATTATGAGTGTATTACAGTCGGTTGTATTGTTTTACAGAAGTTTTTTATTGGTGTTGTATTTTTTTTATACTTATTGGAAATTAGGTTTAAAAGGTCATATATGTTTAATTGGAAAAAAAATGCTACATCTTTGTAAGTTGGCTTAAAACAACGGTATACTGTCACGGTCATGATCAGCCTGTGAGGTCTCACCTGAGGACTGACCACCTTGCCCCCAGGCTGAAGACCATCCATGCCAAGAAGACGGGAAAGAAGGAGTCTGTGGTAGCAGGCGAGGCCCTGGGAACCCCCACAGCGAGCCGCAAGCGCAAACGCAAAGGGGGTGACAGTGAGGATGAGGATGATGATGATGATGACGACAGCGAGGACCAGGCCGAAGATGAAGATGCGGACGACGATGATGGCAAGAAAGGGAAGAAAGTGGAAACCTGTGAGGAGGAGGTAAGTTAGCTACCCCAGGTACAAGTTATCACCTGTGAGCAACGGTGCTCCACTGAGGTACACTGTTCAGACAGATGGGATAACAAAGATCTATACATTATTTATTAAATTTCTCATTTATTTGTTCAGCCATCACTTCTCTAAGACATGTTAAGCTGCTCACAATTTATGCCTTCATACAGCAGGGTAATTGTTATTGGAGTAGTTCAGAGCCAGTACTTTAATCATCAGTACCACAGCAGCACAGAGTCCTTTGAGTGTTAGACCACAGCTCTAACCAGTATGGCACCTGACAATTCTACAAGAAAGAAATGCACTCATTTAAAAAAAAAAACATACGTAGTTAGTAAATGTATGGTCATATTAAAAAGTGACATGAAATATAAATGGTCACTTGGCAGTAGGCTGTTTAAGGGTACAGACATCTTTTAAAGTAGACTAATAAAGACACTTAAAATAATTGTATAATGTCTGAAATGGAGACTCAGAACTGAAGTGAATCTTAGATGACTGATGGAAAAGAAACAAATGACCTTTAGAGGATTTTCCCTCAGTTGTGGCAAGCAGGTTGTGTAATTGTTGGGGCTGTCATCTTGTAATACAAAGGTTTGAATCCCACTCTGGCTGTAGTTTCCATGTTCAAGGTGCAATACCCTGAACTGATACAGTAAAAATTACCCAGCAGTATGAACAAATAAATCAATGCAAATAACTCAGTGCACAAACCTGACATGGTGTGGAATATTATTATTATTATTATTATTATTATTATTATTATTAAGTACCATTTTTGTGCTAACTTTGGTCCAGGATGATGGGGACCAGGCAGCCAGTGTAGAAGAGCTGGAGAAGCAAATAGACAAACTGACAAAGGTGAGGACTGATAGGTCCATTGGGGGAGGGCATCTTTGTTTTGGGTGGGGTTGGTGTTCAGGGAATATTAGACTGACCTTTCCATCTGACCCTCTCTCCACCCCTGCAGCAGCAGAACCAGATCCGGCGCAAGCTGTTCGAGGCATCGCACTCACTGCGATCCATGACGTTTGGACAGGACCGCTACCGTCGACGCTATTGGGTCCTTCCACAGTGTGGCGCCATCTTTGTCGAGGGCCTGGGCAGCAGGGAAGGTGGGCATCTGCATAAGCTGGGGAACTTAAACACCTTACATACACAGACAGGAGGGTGTGTGTTTGCAGCCCACAGAGTGTTCATGGTATTAACCTGCTTTGGGTCAATTTCAGAGGAGCTGGAGAGAGAATACGAACTTCTTGAGAACCTCAATGGGGTTCAGGTCAAAGAGGAACCCGTTGAGGATAAACCATTGGACGCTGCCCAGGACGTGACCTCAGAAGGAGGGTCAGTGCTCACAGAAGAGGAAGCGCCCTCTCCCAACCTCTTCCTGCAGAATCCAGGTTCATCGCCCAAACTCGGCAAGCTGCTCGGGGGGGCAGGTCACCAGAAGCAAAATGGTCTCCCAGAAAAGGTTGCCACGACAGCACCCTCACCCACGTGCCGCGATGCTCAGACAGTGTTACCCAGCAGTCCTCCTATGGCAGCAGCGGTGCCACATCCCCGGCCCCCTGTCCCTGCGTGGACCCTGCAGCCGGGTGACCAGCTCTTCCGCATGCTCACGGAGAAGAGTGGCAGTTGGTTCTGTCTGTTGCCACGCTCCCCCTGCGACGATACCTCCCTCACTATGGCCCCCTCCCCACTGAAATCCCCTCCACAGCCCTCCTCTTCCTCATCACCAACTCATCCAGCAGGCTCTGCCTCCCCAAGCTCTCACATCCCAACGGGTCTTAACAGCCTTGGATTTTCAGCCTTCCAAGTAGGACCTCCTTCTTGATGCGCAAATACTTTTTAATAACAAATGAAGAAATTAGCTACTTAATAATACAATAAATATACTTTATTTGTATTTTGCCTGCATTTTTTTGTAAGAAAATTACAGAAATGAGACATGTACTACAGTGAATGAACAAATAAATGTCCATTTATCCCTTGTTCATACTAAAGTGTGTGTTTGCGCCCCCTGCAGGTCAAACCTGGCTTGCAACTCCTTGCTCCACCTTTCTGCTTATGGCCTGCTGGAATGATGGGCTCAAACCTCCCTTTGCCCTGCAGTTCCACATCCCCTGCATTGGGGGCAGGCTGCCCCTCACTGGACGGTGTGTCCACCCCCCTTGTGGGGCCCCTGGGCCCTGGCTCCACCCCCATAAAGAGCGAATCTCCTCCCCCTTCCAGTGAGAATCACCTCTCGGCACCTTCCCCGGCCGTGGAGGTGTCCAAGCCGCAGGATTACCCCAACCCCCAGCCGATCCCAGACGGTGAGCCCCCTTCCGGTATTTACACATGACTTGATCACACAAGGATCACCCCATTGCATGCTGGGAAACACTTAAGAGTATTGTGATAGCCATTACAAAAATAGCAGTTGTTTAAATTAAACTGGAGTTTCTAGCTTCAGGTTCAAAACCCTAAAGAGTACCCTGCCATTGTACCTTTGAACATACTAGGGGAGTAATAATAACTTCTGTTTATAATCACATTTTCCTTACTCTATCATTTTCACTTATCATTACAATTATATTCTACACATCTGGAAAAATATTTAGGGAAATACTTGAAACACTGAAAAGGACTATACAAAGCATCTGAAACCTGTGTATTCATATGTTTTTTTTGTGCATGCATTGCCTGTGGACCCCCCAGAGATGCTGAGAGGCTGGTGGAAGGTGACTGATGTGGATGAGCTGCAGGCCCTAGTAGATGCTCTGCACTGCAGGGGTGTGCGTGAAAAGAACCTGCAGAAGCAGCTCCAGAAGTACATGGAGTTCATCAGCCAGGCCTACAGCAGGAACCGGGAGGGTAGGGCCACTTCTCTCTCCTTGTTATTCTTCTTCTTATTATTATTATTATTATTATTATTATGGTTATTGCTGTGGGTGACAAGCTGACATTAGTTACTAATTGGCATAGCATGTTTTGTTCAATTTTCATCAATGGCTTGTCCCATGTAGCACTGGTGCGTTCCAGTTCTTAGGCTTGTGATTATGGAATAAACTCTGGACCACCATGACCTACCATTGGACAAGTGGCTACTGATATGGTTGAATTGATGTTGTTGTTGTGTTTTTATTGGTGATGATGCCGACTAACATTGACAATATTTGGGTACGGGCATTTAGATGAATATCCTATTGGAGGATTGGTTTATTTGTGTTTGACTTTTGTGTCATTGCCCTATCCCCTCCCCAGCCACACTCATTGATATGACGGATCTGGAGGAGAACCAGGTGACTGAGGAGGCGCTGGTGAACTGGTGTATTGAGGAGCAGGCCATGGAGGTGGACATCTCCATCCTGCAGCAGGTGGAGGAGCTAGAGAGGAGGGTCACCTCCGCCAGCCTGCAGGTCAAGGTATTTGCACCAGAACTTGGCATAAAAGTGATGGCCAAAGACTTGGCTTGATAATCCAAAAGTTGCATGTCAGTGCCCTTTGTCTAGATTCTGTTAGGGATTTATAAGACTGCAGTAGCAATAGAGGTTGCGTCATCCATGATGGATTTCTCCAGGGCTGGATCCACCCCGAGCCCCAGTCGGAGAGAGAAGATCTAGTGTACCATGAACACAAGCCGTCAACCGAGCTGAGCACCCTAGGAGAGGCGGAAGGTGGTGCGGCTCGGGACAGCAGGGGGGACGGTGTCATCGTACGACGCTTCAACAACCCCCTGGACATAGCTGTGACCAGGCTGGCCGAGTTGGAGAAGAACATAGAGCGAAGGTACCTGGAGAGCCCGCTGGGCTGCACCGTTCAGATCAGGCTGGACAGTGTGGGTACGGTCACTGTCCCTGCCCCCACACCATCCAGCAGTGCTGATGGTGACGGGTAGGTCATCCACAGTCATCTAAACACTCTCTGTGCCCCTCTGCTCACCGGAACCTCTTTGGTTGTCTTACCGGTTTCCTTTCTCAGCACAGACACTGCACCGTCCCCCATGTGTACATACATTTTATTTACCTTAATTTATTAACGAAACACTTTCAGTCATTTTCATTAAAACATCAACCATTCATGTTTAAAACTTCAGTGTATTATAATAAATGTTTAGATCTGAAGATTCCATTTAAGGTTTTGTTTGGACATAACATTAAAATCACAAAAAAGTAACAACTATATATAACATATATAAATAAAAATCCTTATAAAAACTTCACAAACTGTGAAAATGTTCTGTTAAAATTATAGTAAGTATGAGATTGGACAGCATGTGGTGTAGTGATTAGAGCTGCCACCTTTGGCTTGAATCCCACCAACTGCTGTAATGCCCTGGATCAGGGTAATTTACCCTAAATTGACTGCAGTAAAAATTACCCAGCTGTATAAATGGATAAATCATTTTAAGGAACTCAACACTAAGTAGCTTTGGGGAAAAGCAACAGCTAAATAATAATATGTCAATATAAAAAGCTAACCAAATTTTTTTAAAAATCTGAAAACCATTAATAGATTCCATTAAACTCAAAAATCTGTGGACAACAAGTTTCACTTTGCAAGTTGAATTACATGGGCTCTTCATATACAAGCATAATTGGAACCATAAGTCTGTAACTAGATTTGTTTGTAAATCTAGCACCACTTTAACCACTTACTCACAATCAATAGAAGCCTAATAACACAAGATGCCTCTCGATTTATTTGCTTGTTAGGTTTAGTAAAAAATCTGGCAGAAGATAAAGTAAATAATAATGCTGTGTAACATTTAATTATTTTATTATCTTCAAACAGTGTTACAATTAAAACTAATTTTAATAAATTAAGAACTTGCAAATTACAACCCTTAACCCCGGGGGGAAATAAAACGACAACAAATGTACACTCAAACGTGCTGTGTATGTTTGCACTCAGCCTTGCCCTGCTTCAATCAGCGCCATGTGTGTCGGCACTCCTCTGCTGTGAAGCTGTGCATCAGTGTTTGTCTCCTGCATGGATGCCTATCCCACTGTGGCGTCTGTGATCTGGCCTGGTGTGTGTGAGGCATGTCAGACCGCCATGCTGGGCACCGCGTCCCCTCCGTGTGGGCTGCTTCAGCCTTCTTGTTATCACACTCCTGTGCCTGTTGCTCATAACCCGCTAATCTATGGGGCTGGTTGAATGGTGGGCTCTGGTGCTGTGGGCTTGTGATCTCTAACCCCCACGTCTCCTTTGTTCTCTCTCTCTCCAACCCTTCACCCCCACACAGGGACGAGGAAGACGTGTCGCCGGGACTGAAGGTGTGGCGGAAGGCCCTGAGCGAGGTCCGCAGTGCCGCCCAGCTCGCACTCTGCATCCAGCACCTGCAGAGGTCCATCGCCTGGGAGCGCTCCATCATGAAAGTGGTGAGTGTGCGGCCATGTTGTCGTTCTTGTACCGCTGCCATCTGCTCCCAAACCATGCTCAGCTGCCCTCTGCCTCCCAGTACTGCCAGATCTGCCACAAGGGTGACAACGAAGACCTGCTCCTGCTCTGCGATGGCTGCGACAAGGGCTGTCACACGTATTGCCACAAGCCCAAGATGGCCGGGATCCCAGAGGGTGACTGGTTCTGCCCCGACTGCATATCCAAGGTAATGTAGGGCTTCTGCGGACAATGGATTTCAGCTTTAACATTACAATTAAAACTAATTTGAATAAAGATTACTAAACGGTAAATAAAACATGGTTGGCTTAACACATACTGGCTTTTAAACGTATGAATATAACTGGGACTGGAAGTTCATTTGTTTGTATATCATAAGTCACTTTTTCCAGAAGTTCACAGTCATTGCATTAGTACATTTGCCCCTCACTTTATTTGCTTGTTAC
Organism: Arapaima gigas; assembly: GCA_900497675.1. Lineage (NCBI taxonomy): Eukaryota > Metazoa > Chordata > Actinopteri > Osteoglossiformes > Osteoglossidae > Arapaima > Arapaima gigas. The sequence continues at coordinate 118,610 of UFQX01000998.1, forward strand.
AGTCTCTTAAAATCTCAGATAAAACTACACAAAATAAAAATATTCTGCGTGATTTGTTTAATTGTTTTTATTAACTTCAATATTTAAATTACGACTGATTAAACATTACAGGTATCCCTTGAGATGGGTGTTTGACTTACAAAATTTTGCACATAAGAGTCAAAGTTTTTAATACCCTTTACAGAGATACAACCAAATATGAGGCTGATTTTTCACACTTAGGAATAACAAGAGACAAGTGTGGGGCAAATTTTCAAAGTTTGCACTAATTCCCAGGAAAACATTACACTCATAATCCAGGTGATACCTGTATTGAACATGAAAATATTCCACAAACTCCAAAGCAGTCCTGATTGTTCACGTCATTCCATAAGCATCTGAAATGTTTTTCACCCTTTGGCCACTTTCAGCTTCCTTTATAATTGCCACGATCAGTAAGAACCCAATTGTACAAAAATCCTTTTTTTTATTTTTGTGTTTTGTATTTCTGGTTCTGTAAAAATCTTAGGTTTAACTATATTATGTGAATCTATGTCTTAAGACTTAAACAATATTTTTATTAACTTAGAACTTGATTAAAATTAAAACATTTTGAATGACTGGAAATAAAAATACCCGATCAGGAACACCAGGCGCAGAGCTCACTTGGACTGGGTCACTTCACACTCTGTTCTGAGTGCGTTTTACTGCCAACTAATGGCCCCATGTGGAAACAAAACTTTGACTCCACAAAATATTTTAGAAAATAAAAATATATAATTCGTTAAAAAAAAAAACTTAGTCCTTTTGAAAATACACAATACAAAAGTTTTCAACATGAAGAGCTAGTGCAGCTTTGAGGTGCCGTAATTTGTTTAAGCAGCTGAACGGCAGGTGAGGAGTTACAGCCATGAGTGATTGGTGATGGGAGCAGTGCTGTGAGAGTACAGATGTGACCTTTTGGAAGACAGGTTGGCTCTTTGCCTGTGTGTCATGTGGGTATGAACAGCTGAGGACCATTCTACCCTCCAGGCAAGCGGTCAGTCCCCGAAAAACAAGAAGCCACCAAACCGAGGAGGTCCTGGTGGGAGCGGTGGTGGGAAGAAGACTCCCGAGGGGAAGCGGAACAGGAAGCTGCCTGTGGTGGGGGACATCCCTGAGGATGATACAGCGAGCACTAGCTCCACCCCCAAGAAAGGGGCAAAAGACTCCAAAAAAAAGAAAGAGTGTGAGAAGCCCCCTGCTGGCCAACCAAGGATGGAAAGTCCCTGCACCAAGAAAGTGGCTCCCCCGCAGGACAATGACAGGGACCTGGCTTTCTGCAGGTACCAACTGCAGCTGATGCCTTTATCCTCAAACAGCTCAAAGTTATATCCATTTTACAAAAGCTATATGCTTCTGTGGATAGTTTCAGTTGAGCTCCTCGCTCAGTAGTAAATGATCAGGGCCCCTCCTGAAACTTAACCTCATAACCTTTCAGAACTTAACCTCAAGTACAGAAATGTAGCTCAGCACACATTTATCTGCATTGAGAAACTGTGAGTAAAGGGTCTAACAGGCAAATCCTACGTGTGGTTTCCTATCTCCTAAAGCATCCTCCTAGCTGAACTGGAAGGCCATCATGATGCGTGGCCCTTCCTGACCCCTGTTGACTTCAAGTCTGTGCCGGGCTACAGGAAGGTCATCAAGAAGCCCATGGATTTCTCCACCATCCGTGAGAAGCTCTGCACCAGCCAGTAAGTACTGTACTTGGTCTAAGTTAAGCTTTAAGATGTGCACTAAGCAGCTGCATGAAATATAGTGTTTTCCTGAGTGATTGAAGTTGTGGAATATACTTACAGCAGTTATTCACATATACAGTTAGTTTAATTGTATTAAAAATTGCATATTTAATTGCAGTAGTGTAGATTTGACGCTGTTTTGGATCAGTTATGTCATTCTTTTCTTCTCCCATGTTAGGTACCAGAATCTCGAGACATTCATCATTGATGTCAACCTGGTTTTCGACAACTGCGAAAAGTTTAATGAAGACAACTCTGAGATCGGACGCGCCGGGCACAACATGAGGAGGTTCTTCGAGAAAAGGTGGATGGAACTGCTGAAGATGAACTGAGCTCATCGGCAGCTTTAATCTGGAAGCGCCTGTCTTTCTGGGATGGATCTTCCTTCATGGGGGAGAAATTTGAGGACACCTCACTCTGAGGAACCCTTTTCATAGACCCAGGCACAGTCATATGGAGATACAGCTCTGGACTGAACATAACAGGGACACACACCCAAAGAGGACCAGACGGGCCTGTCTTAGTGCAATATGAATTCTTAGAAGAAACCGCACTGAATTTACCACCAATGGAGGTGTTATTGGGAGAATAACACTCTCCACTACATGCGTATGTGTTTTTCTACTTTACCATTATTACAGTGAATGTATTTAATTTTTTGTTAAATTATTAGTAAAACAAACAAAAGGTCCAGTCTTCATTTTCTATGAAAAGAAGAAATGGCAAAAAAACTGCTTTAAAATCTAAAGGAATGTTTTCTATATATGAAACAAAGCCAAGAAAAAAATAAATTCTGTTTACATCATTCATTGTCTCCAGGGATCCGGAACATTAATTATGGTAATACTGTAAAACTGCTTATATATAGGTTTTTTCATCACATGGTTGTAAAAGACAGTGAAACAGCAGTGGTGTGTGTATATAATGTTCATTAATGTTAATATTAAGTCTCGCTTGACATATGTATTATGTGTAAATATTGTTCCAGACACCTCATATAGTTTATGCCTTAGGAGGACTGTAGCATTTTATGTTAGTATTAAAGAGATCGTAAATATGCTGTTACTTGTACAGTGCATATGCCCTGCAGTCACTCTATTCTCCATCAGCTTGTTGTCACCTGCCTTTCCAAAAAGGTGTAGTGGGTGTAATTTTTATTTTTTTTTATATGTTATTACAATGAGCAATCTTACTGTGATGCTCAGTGTTCTTAGTGTAGACACAGAGACACAACCCCAAGAAAAGGCCCTGCTATAATGTGGGGTGCAGCAGTCCCACGCAGGCCCCATGAGCAGACTGTTTTTGTACCAAACTTGGAGTACTTGAAGTTGTTTTATTTAAATATATTGTGATTTTAAATGATGTAGCATTCTTTTTTGTAGCAACATTATTTTTTAATTTCTGTGCATCTCTGTGAAGGGTATGGAGATTATACACTGACACAATCCAGTACGCTCCATTTGTTGTCATCATCAAAACAACTGAAATACAGATGAATGTTGTAGCTGTTTTTAAAATTTGTATTTATTTATTTATTTTTTATTATTATACATTTGTCAAAAGGACCACTGTTACATGTCCTCTTAAAGGTGACTGTTTATTTTCCAAAAAATTAAATTAAGATATTAAGAATGTTGATTTATTTGAAGTGAATGGAACACAATCATATTCATATTTATCAAAATTAGAAAAAAGCAAGAAAAGCTAAAAACCTTACTAATGTACCAAATGCAGGTTACTTAAAATTGGTTTTTATTTACATATTCTAGAAAACAGGTTCTGATGTTTGAATAGATTGTTTCTTGGAAATCCCGGAGAACCAAAGTTCTACTGTTCATCAGTCAACAGGTCATCAGTGTTTCTGATGAAACAAGAGGTATTTCATTCTTATTCCTCCACTAAGACAGCATCTGGAAAGAGTCTTTCTCATTCTTATAGACTTGGCTTTGCAGCTCTGCAAGCATATCATGGTCTGTTATTCTACCCTGAGGTACACAGAACACAGAGACAAGCACCTGGTCACATAGAAAAGGAAACCACAATATAATGACTTTCCCTCAGAGTGTTTGAGATCAAGGAGACAAGGCCCTCCGTCAGAAGAATGGTTGGATGAAGTTGGCTAATCAAGTCTTCAAGGACCATAAGGTTTGTAGGTCTGTGTTACTTATTCCTTTTTTCACAAATTCACCCAGTACGCACTCAACTGTCCGACTGTACAGACGGCTCACCCTGCACAATGGCACTGCACTTGGTTGTCACTCAGTATATAAATCATGCAGAAAAGGTCTAGAGGTCCGGTTACTGTTTAAACAAAGATTAGAATAAACCAACCATGTGGTCTATGTGACTTTGCACATGGCTTGATCACCAGCTGCACCGATTCCAACAGTTTGGTTTTTGCACACTACATTTCCACAAACATGGCAGTCCCCCTTCTTTACAATAGTAACCTGTACTGTTCCGCCTCTCAAACCAGTGGTGGATCTTTGGGATGAGGTGGAATATGATGTTAACAAAATGAATGTGCCATCAAAACACTGGCAGAAACAACAAGGCTGATAAGCCATCAGAGACAAAATACTCAATGAAAATAAGTCCAGCGCCTTGTTGCTGAATCCATGTTGTTCTGAATGTAAAAGAGGATTCTGTTAAACAGGTGTAGTTAAGGAACTAGCTAGCGAATATATAAACTGAATTTAAAAAGCTGGATTAATTGAGATGGGTTAAATGCTGACTGTGTTACACATTCTGTCCCAACAGTTTTGTATTATAATTTAAATGTTGGGTTAGTCTAGGAATATTTTTAACCTACACCCATAAAGCTTAATTTTCACTGTATGTGGGACCTGCTGGTAGCTCACAGAGGCTGTTCAGTTGATCAGTCTACCTTATAGAGTCGGGCTACTACAAATAATAAAGGTTAAAGAACGAGCAGTTTGTGGCCCATGTTGGACCCATGTCAGCTCTGTTTTATCCTTTTTTGCATTTAACCAATTCAAATCCACCAGTTTATAAAGAGGATAGATTTTCTCATTCATGCCAGTTAGTTTGTTGATTTTATTATGATGTGTGATATTTTATAAATCATTTGCTTTCTTTTATTGAAGGTTATTTTAAAATAATTAACACTGTATTCATGGTTATCACCACTATGGTGATGCGAGGTCACGGCGTGTGACTCGAGGAAAACAGCGGTATGAGACCTGTTTCCCGACTCATTTACTTCCGGTGTGCTCGCGTTTCATGCGTTTCATTGTAATTTGATTTAAGTGTTCTTAGTGTTTTCAGAGCGCTGAAAACTATAAATACAACTTTCTTTATATGCGGTGTCGTGGTATTGCAACGTTTTTATAAGTATTGTAAGTTTTTGTGTGTACGTGTGCGCGCGTGTTACTTCTGCGGGCAACACGTCACCCTTAGTAGTGCGTGATATGCAAACTACTGCAGAGCATTGTGGGCATCGTACGCGTTTTCCAGTGGAGCTGAATTATTCTTCTCAATAATTAAGTAAATTCGTGGTTACCGTTCCCATCGGCGCGTGGCGTGTAACGTCGGGAAGGAGAGAAGCGCGATCTGTGCAAGGCGAGGTGAGGCAACCGTGAGCGGGTGGCGCAGGGCCGCGATAGGGGTGCAGGCGGGTGAGAAGGGAAGGTTAAGATCATACTCTTAGGGATCATTTCTATAGTCGCTGACTTGAGAGATGAGATTCTAACGAGTCCGATCGCGCCATCCACGAGGAGGAGGCAGGGCGTCCCTTTCTGAGCGTGAAGCGGATGTAGAACAGCGGGAGTTTCTCGCAGTTCTTCATCATTGATGATCGTTCTTGTTTCTCTATTGAGAGACGAGAGGGAAGGGACGCGTTCTGAGTGGTTGGTTTTTTATGAGGTTAAACGAAAGTCTCTGTAAGAAGTGCTCCAACGGATCATGGTTGTATTGAGTACGTATTGAATCATACGCTCTGGACGGTTGGCTCGTGTTGCTAGAATTAGCGAGACGTTTTGGTTGTCGCTCGTCTTTGGGCTTTTGCTTTTCCGTTGTGATACGATATAAGTTGGGGTTTTGTGTAGTTTAGAGAAAGCTGCTCTGTGCTTTTAAACAGTTATACTGTACATTAACACTATGAAAGTTTCACTAATGCTGATGTTAAAATAAATCAATTTGTTCATCTAAATTGCGCTGTTTGTTTCCCTGGCTTTTACATATCTCAAAATAAATTCATTTATTCTCTACATATTTACATTTTATTTTTCTATTTTTTTAAATTCTTTTAGGGAAGAGTGGTTATACTATTGACAATGTGGTGAGAAGTTATATTTACATCAAGGGTCTATACGTGGAAGGTGAACAATTTTACTGAGACTGACATCAAATTTGCCTTTTTGCCATCAAAACATTGCTTCTGGGCCTTTTGGCTAAGATTACGTGCAGGTTTTAACAGTCAGTAGGCGCTAGATTTTAGTGGGAATGGAGGGGAGCCTAATGTGTGGTCAGTAGGTGGCTTCACCTCTGCTGCCACGGGATGACCGTTTATTCCTTTAAAGGTTTTTTATTTTTTTTTAACCCCGTGAACCTAAGGCGTGACCAGTAGGTGGCTTGTCCACTGCTGCCGCGGCACGACCCAGGATTTTATTTTTTAGCACCTTTTTTTACGGATCTGGATGGACATGCATTGACAGTGTCAAGCACCACCAAACCGTCCCACTCGACAGTTAAAATCTCTCCATTCATCATCTCCAGCTTTATTAAAAATACTAATAAAACCACTCCAAAAAATAATTAAACCCATCATGTAAAAATTAAAACTAGTTTTTAAAACCCTAGTTTAAAACCAATAGGTATTCACAAGACATGATGGTAAAGATCTAAGACAGTTAAAAACATACCACAAGAAAACTTACCAGTAGACTCCACCGCAGAAGACAGGTGGTCCCCTGGCCTGTTCCAGGGTGCTGCCAAACTCAACCTAGCTTTGTGGGTGCAAACACGTCTTCCCTTTTTAAATTGAAATTATTAAAGACAAAGTCAAAAATATAAAGAAGGGACTAACAATCAACCAAATGGTAAATATGAATAAACAAATAAATAAAATAAATAATATAAACAAAAAACCATACATTATATAAACACCCACCTCAGGGAAACACTAAACTACACTACAGTAACTAAAATCTCAATATACATAGATAAATGAATGAACGAATAAACAGCCAAAATGTATATGGTTGTAAAACACATACATGATATGTATAAATACTCAAAATATAAAACTAAATATATAAAAGTGAATAAATACATAAAACCCTACACTTAACATAAAACATGAACACACAAAAAAACTAAACACATACTCTGACCAAAAATAGGGGGTCACAGGTCCTTGTATGCAAAAATAGATGTGTGTTACTTACCCAGGATGGAGAAGATCCACAAAAACCTCCTGAGGCTAAAGCCAAAAGAGGCCTTTCCACCCCTACTTGGCTTCTGTGCAGCCCCTCTGTGTGACATTCATCTTCATCCTAAACTTGAGGTTGGCCAGGATTTTTTAAAACACCCCCTGGACACCCAAGTGTACCCCTGTTTGGACCAGCTGGCATCTTGCATTCCAAAACGTTTGCTTGGTCACACTTATCACCAGCCACGCCCGGGCAGCCTCGGCCTTCTGAACGCTAGGGTTCCACCCCTTCAACACTTTATCATATGTCAAAACCATCTGCGATTCAATCTTTCTGCACAGGCGACTTACCAAGAGCCAGACCTCCTTCACCTGTTCGCAGTCGCAAAAGGTGTGAGCGGGGGTTTCCCTCTCGCCACAGCAGGGCTGCGGACAGCGTAGGTGGCTGGACAGATGGTGCTTGAACAGTGTGTCCCTCAGTGGCAACTTACTCTTACTTTTTTAGCACCTTTTATTAGATTTAGGCCGTTTAGTTGAGGGCCCCTTAAAGCCTTTGTAATAGCTATGCCGCGGATGTCTGGTACATCTTCGAAGACATTGGTGGGAAGGAGGACAACGATCTCAACAACCATGGAGAGTAGGAAGGCCTCGAAGACAACAGGCTGGGTGGGGACGAAGACATCTCCAGCAGAGGCGAGGACTGCAGCAGTGAGGAAGATAGCTGGGGAGCAGGTGGGACTGCATGGGTCCCCTGCCAAGAAGACTTTTCCATCAGCAGATCAGCAGGGGACCAAAGAAGCAACCACCGCCAGCCCTACAGCAGTGAGGCCGGTTGGCGGAGGACCGGTGGCGGAGGTGGTGGCCGAAGCGGCGGACGTATTGGCGGCGATGACAGCAGTCCCACCTGAGGAGGTTGGGCCCCACGATGGAACCCCCATTGCCCAGACCTGAACTGCGGATGAGGAACACGATTTTCATCCTAGAGAAGAACCGAGGCGGCGGCGAGCATCCCGGACTGTTCCGACTTTATCCATTTTTGTGGCATCCTTTCTGTCCTGGGTAAGTAATGCACATCTGTTTTCACATACAAGGACCCGCGGTCCCCTCTTTTTGGTCAGTGTATGTGTTTAGTTTTTCTGTGTGTTCGTGTTTTATGTTAGGTGTAGGGTTTTACGTATTTATTCACTGTTATATATCTAGTTGTATATTTTTAGTATTTATTTATTTATACGTATCGCATATGTGTTTTACTGCCATATATAATTTGGCTGCTTTATCTATCTATCTATCTATTCATTCATTTGTCTATGTATATTGAGATTTTAGTTACTGTAGTGTAGTTTAGCGTTTCCCTGAGGTGGGTGTTTATTAACGCATGGTTTTTTGTTTATATTTATTTTTTAAATGTCTACTGGTAGTTTTAAAGGAATAAAGTCGGAGATAATGAATGGAGTGATTGTAACCGTCGAGGGGGACGGTTGGTGATGCTCGACACTACGTGTCGATGCAGGTCCATTCTGATCCGGAACAAAAAAAAAAACAAAAAAAAGATAAGGCGCACGCGCTCGTGACAACCGCGTCCGCCGGCCCTTGAAGCGAAGTTGCCGGACGACGCACTTCACAGTTTACGACGCGCAGCGGGAGGGTGCGAGTCGCTCTTGTTTCCCTGTCGCGCCCGTTCACGTGTTCGGAAAGACGTGCTATCGTGCGCGGCGAGAAACGAGCGCAAGAGGCATTATGGGAAATGAAAGCGACGCGACGAAGATAACCGCAGCTAAAGTACTGCAAGGGCTGCAAGTTGCGATGGACGCGCGCTGCCAAAGGTGGGACGGGTCAGGGCAGGAACGGCGGGCGCGGCTGCCACGTCCTTGTCAGTCGGCACCCGCGAGCGGGATGTAGAGCGCGTGCGGTGGGGTCCGAGTCGGAGCGGTGTACAACTCATACTTACCTGGCAGGGGCGACACCATGATCAAGAAGGTGGTTCACCCAGGGCGAGGCTCAGCCATTGCACTCCGGCTGTGCTGACCCCTGCGAATTCCCCAAATGTGGGAATCTCGACTGCATAATTTCTGGTAGTGGGGGACTGCGTTCGCGCTCTCCCCTGATCTGCGGGTTTAAAGAAAGGTCCTGGTGCGGGGGTCGTTCTGACTGTATGGTGTGTCACTTTAACAATGGGGACTTTCATTTTCCCGTCTGTAGTTGCTGACTTGTTTCTGTCGCGTCTTTTTATAACCATTTGCTTCTGTATTGATGTACGCGACCTTTCTAAAACTACTGCTAAAATCACACCACGCAATAAATGATTCTGTCATGTAAATGTTAACTAGGTTATAAAACCTGAGTTTAAAACCAACCAATATTCCCAATACATGATGGTGAAATCTAAAATTAAAAACTGTCCCCCTCGACAGGGGACACTGTCACTGTCGTGTCAAAATGACAGTATGTGTCAATGCACGTCCATTCTGAGCCGGGAGGGAAAAAAAAACGATCTTAGCCAAAACGCAGAGAAGTGATTGCTTATCTTGTACTGTTTAAACTTGGTTCAATGAAATTCGTGTTCATAATGTCCTTTATGAACTTGTATCTTGGGTGGTGTTAATAAATATGAATAAATTTGGCCGCTAAACATATTCGGGAACAGATGAAGAAGAGAACTTTAAATCTTCAACACAAGAGACACTGAAAAAAAAAACATTGTCAGTAGCGTATTTTTTTTTTTCCCGGATCAGAAAGGACTCGCTCGGCTGTCGCCAAGCGCCACCAACCTGTCCATCACGACAGTTGCAATCTTGCCATTCATCATCTCCGCCTTTATTTATTTAAAACTTTAAAACATTACAATAAATAGTTAAAACCGTCATGCAACAACTAAAACTTCCATTGTAAAATCCAAGATTAAAACAGGACATATACAAGCCACATGACGGATAAAATCTAAAACAGTTAAGAACAAAGCCCCAGGCTCTCATTAAAATTATAAAAACCTTTAAAAGGAAACTCACCGGGAGCTCCACCGCAGAAAAAGGGCGGTCCCCTGGCCTGTCCCAGGGTGCTACCGGACTACACTTACCTTGGTGGGTAACACATCTTCCCCTATTAAAATTGTAATATTATGAACAAGGACTCAAACTTATTTATTAAAGACAAACACTAAAAAGGAATTAAACTTAATTGACATTAATAATTATTAAATTGTTAAACCAGTATACTAATAAATGAATAAATGAGTTGAATACATAAACCAAATCACCACTCATACACCCACCCAGGGATAAAACTAAACTACCCTATTCTAACTAAACCATAAACTTTCATGCACACATGCTTCCTAAGTTGAATACTGATAAAATAAATAAATACAATAACCAAAGGTAAATGAATAAAACCATAAATGAAACAGATGCAATAGATTAGTCAGTGATATTGAAGTTAAATGAGTATGATGATATAAATAATAATAAAAGTGAATTATGACACAAAACCCTACACCTAACATAAAAACATAAAACACACAAAAAGGGATTCTCNGCCATAAATGAAACAGATACAATAGATTAGTCAATAATAATGAAGTTAAATGAGTATGATGATATAAATAATAATAAAAGTGAATTATGACACAAAACCCTACACCTGACATAGAAACATAAAACACACAAAAAGGGATTCACAGTAAATGACCGGAAATAGGGGTCGCAGGTCTTTAATGTGAATACAAGAACGTGTGTTACTTACCCGGGATGGAGGGAGCGGCACAAAAACCTTGGGACTACAACCAAAAGAGGCCTTTCCACCTCTCCTTGGCCTCTGGGTAGCCCCACTGCGTGACGTCCGTCTCCATCCTGAACTTAAGGTAGGCCCGGATTTTTGCTTTCACCCCGTGAGCGCCCAAGTCTGCCCCTGTTTGGACCAGCTGGCGTCTCGCGCTCCAAAGAGTCTGCTTGGTTACGCTTACCACCAGCCAGGTCCGGGCGGCCTCGGCCTTCTGAGCGCCGGGGTTTCACCCCTTCAGCACTTTGTCGAACGTCAAAACCATCTGCGCGTCGACCTTCCTGCACAAGCTACTTACCCACTGCCAGACCTCCCTCACCGGCTCGCAGTCCCAAAAAGCGTGGGCGAGCGTCTCTCTCTCTCTCACCACAACGGGTCCGCGGGCAGTGCGGGTGGCTGGACAAGTGGTGCCTGTGCAGCATGTCTTTCAAAGGCAACTTACCGAGTAGGCAGCGCCAATTCAGGTCCTGCAGATAGTGGTCGAGCCCCTCGGGTTGAATCCTGGACCAGGTGCCGGCCTCGAGGCCCAACAGGGCCCGGGTCCCCCTCCTCTCCAACAGGGCCCTATACAAGGCCCTGTGTTTGAGGAGGGTGTCGGCCTCGATCCCCGCCGCCGTGGACTTACCCCACTTGACGACGTGCCTGTAATGAACAGGCCGGGTCTCGGCGTTTGGCCCGGTGTTGGTCCAGGACTTCACCAGGTGACGCATCGGGCGGCACAACCAAAGACGCACAAAGTGCTGATGGGGGTGCTGGATAGGAGCCACCAGACGATTACACACCTGGGAAAAGAAGAGGCAATCCAGTTTCAAGGGCACATCAGGCACGTCCCTACCCCCCTCCTCCTTCGGGAGATACCTGCCCCCCCAGACAAGGTCAAAAATGTCTTTCCTCAGGCCGCTCCTCAGAGAGGACGGCAAGGGGTACACCTGTGCCAGGCACAGTAACGGGGAGGATGTCAACCCTTAACACCAAGGTCTTCCCTACGAAGGAAAGGAAAGATTGTCANCTGCCCCCCCAGACAAGGTCAAAAATGTCTTTCCTCAGGCCGCTCCTCAGAGAGGACGGCAAGGGGTACACCTGTGCCAGGCACAGTAACGGGGAGGATGTCAACCCTTAACACCAAGGTCTTCCCTACGAAGGAAAGGAAAGATTGTCAGCGTATAACATAAGTAAAAAATCAAGAGATATGACAGAAACAAGTCAGCAACTACAGACGGGAAAATGAAAGTCCCCATTGTTAAAGTGACACAC